>ML303938.1:0-38010 GCA_005239505.1 Nicotiana paniculata
TCACGTCAAACGGATTCCGTTTCTTACCAAACTTCACAGACAACACATATAAATCATATCGAACCTGTACCGGGCTCCGGAACCATAATACGATCCCGATACCACAGGTTTCACATCAAATCTCATTTTGTAAAACCTTTATATTTTCAGAAAATAATTTTCTTCAAAAATTCATTTCTCGGACTTGGCACCCCGGAATTTGATTCCGGGCATACGCCCAAGTCTCATATTTTCCTACGGACCCTCCGGGATCGTCAAATCACGGGTCCTAGTCCGTTTACGAAAAATGTTGACCAAAGTCAACTTTATTGAAATTTCAACACAAAAATATCATTTATATCAAATTTTCATATAACAGCTTCCCGGCTATACGCGCGATCTGTGCATGCAAATCGAGGTGAGATATAAGGAGGTTTTCACGGTCTCGAAATAGATTTAGCTAAAATTAGATGGGATGGCCTTTTGGGTCATCACAATCTCCACCTCTAAAACAATGATTCGTCCTCGAACGGACATAGAAAGGTACCTGAATCGGGGAAAAGGTGGGGATATCGGCTCCGCATATCGGACTCGGACTCCTAGGTAGCTGACTCAACAGGCTGACCTCTCCACTGAACACGAACCGAAGGATAACTCTTCGATCTCAACTGACGAACCTGCCGAGCTAATATGGCTTTCGGCTCCTCCTCATAAGTCAGATCTTTGTCCAACTGGACACCGTTGAAGTCAAGTATATGAGAGGGATCGGCAATATACCTCTGAAGCATAGATACATGAAACACCGGGTGTACGGCTGATAGACTAGGTGGAAAAGCAAGTCTGTAGGCCACCTCTCCCACCTTGTCCAGAATCTCAAATGGACCAATGTACCTAGGGCTCAACTTTCCCTTCCTTCCGAACCTCATCACTCCCTTCATCGGCGACACTCGAAGAATAACCCGGTGTCGAATCATAAATACCAAATCATGAACTCTTCGATCTGCATAACTCTTCTTCCTGGACTGAGTTGTACGAAGTCTATCCTGAATAATCTTCACTTTATCCAAGGCATCCTGGACTAACTCTGAACCCAACAATCTA
Source organism: Nicotiana paniculata (assembly GCA_005239505.1). Classification (NCBI taxonomy): domain Eukaryota; kingdom Viridiplantae; phylum Streptophyta; class Magnoliopsida; order Solanales; family Solanaceae; genus Nicotiana; species Nicotiana paniculata. The sequence continues at coordinate 1,081 of ML303938.1, forward strand.
GCCTTTCCCGGCTCGAACCACCCAACTACCGACCGACACCGCCTACCATACAACACCTCATAAGGAGCCATCTGAATGCTCGACTGATAGCTGTTGTTGTAGGCAAACTCAGCTAAAGGCAAGAATTGGTCCCATGAACCTCCAAAATCAATGACACATGCTCGCAACATATCCTCCAAAATCTGAATAGTACGCTCGGACTGTCCGTCCGTCTGAGGATGAAATGTTGTGCTAAAATTAACCCGCGTGCCCAACTCACGCTAAAATACCCTCCAAAAAAGGGAGGTAAACTGAGTACCTCGGTCAGATATAATGGACACGGACATACCATCAGGCGAACAATCTCCCTGATGTAGATCTTTGCCAACTTCTCAGAAAAATATGAAACCGATACAGGAATGAAGTGTGCTGACTTGGTCAACCTATCCACAATAACCCATACCACATCAAACATCCTTTGAGTCTGTGGGAGCCCAACTACGAAATCCATGGTGATCCGCTCCCAATTCCACTCGGGAAGATCAATCTGCCGCATCAAACCACCGGGTCTCTCGTGCTCGTACTTAACCTGCTGACAGTTCAAGCACCGAGCTACATATGCTATAATATCCTTCTTCATCCTCCGCCACCAATAATGCTGCCGCAAGTCCTGGTACATATTTGTGGAGCCCGATTGAATGGAATACCGAGAACTATGGGCCTCCTGCAATATCAACTCACGAATACCATCATAATCGGGTACACAAATGCGACCCTGCATCCTCAAAACTCCCTCATCATCAACTATGACCTGCTTGACACCTCCATGCCAGACCGTATCTCTAAGAACACATAAATGATGATCATCATACTGCCTGGCCCGAATACGATCATATAATGAAGAACGGGCCACAGTATGGTCCAAAACACTACTAGTCTCAGAAACCTCCAATCTCATGAACCGGTTGGCCAAAGCCTGAACATCTAAAGCAAGCGGTCGCTCTCCGACTGATAAATAAGTAAGACTACCCATACTGGTTGACTTCCGGCTCAAAGCATCGACCACCACATTGGCTTTCCCCGGATGATATAGGATGGTAATGTCGTAGTCCTTCAAAAACTCTAACCAGCTCCTCTGCCTCATATTCAACTCCTTCTGCCTGAACAAATACTGCAAACTCTTATGATTCGTGAACACCTCACATGGCACCCCATACAGATAATGCCTCAAAATCTTCAACGCATGAACAATAGCTGCTAACTCTAAATCATAAACTACATAGTTCTTCTCGTGAACCTTCTACTAACGAGAAGCACTGCACCAAGTCCCACCCGTGAAGCATCACAATACACGGTATATGGTCCTGAACTTGTGGGCTAAACTAACATAGGTGCCATGTTCAAGGCTATCTTGAGCTTCTGAAAGATCGCCACACACTCATCTGACCACCTGAACGGGGCAACCTTCTGGGTTAACTTGGTCATCGGGGCTGTAATGGATGAAAAACCCTCCACAAACCGGTGATAATAACCTGCTAAGCCCAAGAAACTCCGAATTTCTGTAGCTGAAGTGGGCGTAGGCCAATCTCTGATTGCTGAAATCTTCTTGGGATCCACATGAATACCCTCTGATGATACCACATGGCCTAGAAATGCAACCTAACTCAACCAGAACTCACACTTGGAAGATTTGGCACACAACTGACTATCCTTCAGAGTCTGGAGGACGGCTCGAAGGTGCTGGTCATGCTCCTCACGGCTACGGGAGTAAATCAAAATATAATCAATGAAAACAATCACAAATGAGTCCAAATAAGGCCTGAACACTCGGTTCATCAACTCCATAAAAGCAACGCGGGCATTTGTCAACCCAAATAACATCACCAAGAAATCATAATGCTCATACCGAGTGCGAAAGGCTGTCTTAGGGACATCAGATGCCCTAATCCTCAACTGATGGTAACCAGATCTCAAGTTAATATTGGAAAACACTGTAGCACCTTGAAGTTGGTCGAATAAATCATCAATCCTCAACAAAGGATACTTATTCTTAAGAGTAACATTGTTCAACTGCCGGTAGTCAATACACATCCTCATCGAGCCATCTTTCTTCTTGACAAACAACACTGGGGCACCCCAAGGAGAAACACTAGGACTGATAAAGCCTTTATCAAACAAATCCTGTAATTGATCCTTAAACTCCTTCAACTCTAGCGGGGCCATACGATACGACGGGGTAGAAATTGGCTGAGTGACCGGATCCACCTCAATACAAAAGTCAATATCCCGGTCGGGGGGCATACTCGGTAGGTTAGCAAGGACTACCTCTAGGAACTCACTAACCACGGGAACAGACTCCATAGAAGGAACCTCAGCAATAGAATCACGAACATAGGCCAAATATGCCAAACACCCCTTCTCGACCATGCGCCGAGCCTTCATATATGAAATAACTCTACCCGAAGAATGATTAAGAGTCCCTCTCCACTCCAAACGAGGTACTCCCGGCAAGGCCAAGGTCACTGTGTTGGCATGACAGTCCAGAATAGCATGGTAGGGAGATAACCAATCCATCCCCAAAATAACATCAAAGTCAACCATATCAAGAAGAAAAAGATCTACGTGAGTCTCCAGACCACCAATAACCACTAAGCATGAATGGTAGACTCGATCTACCACAATAGAATCACCCACCGGGGTATACACATATACATAAGTACTTAGGGAATCACGGGGCATGCTCTGATAAGGGAAAAAATATGAAGAAACATAGGAGAATGTAGAACCCAGATCAAATAAAATCGAAGCATCTCTGCTGCAAACTGAAACCATACCTGTAATGACTGTATCACAGGCCTCAACCTCAAGCCTGGCAGGAATAGCATTGCATCGGGGCGGAGCCCCTCCAGCCTGAACATCTCTGGGTCTACCCACTGCGGCCTGATCCCTACCTCTGGTGGCCTGTCCTCCACCTCTAACTGTCTCGCCTCCACATCTGGAACCTCGACTTCGAACCCTAGCTGGCTGAGGGTGTGGGGGTGCACCTGTTACAGGAATCATAGCTCGGGAACCCTGATACTAATAACCAATAGAAGCTCGGGAGAAAACCTGGAAATGTGCCCCATACCACCGCAACTGTAACAAGATTTCTGCTACTGAGAATGCTGACCCTGAAACTGTCCCTGTCGACCAGAATAACAATCATGGAAGCTCTGAACCAGCGGTGCACTGATAGGAGCTGATGGTGCACTGCGGGATACCTGAAGCGCTGACTAGAATGGCTTAGGACGATGACCTCTACCAAAGGAATCTCTTCCTCCAGATGAGGCACTACTGAATCGACCAGAATGGAGAGGTCTCTTGTCAGACCCCTGACCACTGCCCTATGGTAAGACCATCTCAATACGCCTGGCCACATTGGCCGCCTCCTGGAATGAAATATCAGTACCTGTCTCTCTGGCAATCTGGAGTCTACTAGGCTGAGCTAGACCCTCAATAAACCTCCTCACCCTCTCACGATCAGCGGGGAATATCATGATAGCATGTCGGGACAAAGTAATGAACCTGGTCTCATACTGTGTAACATTCATAGATCCCTGTTGGAGGCGCTCAAACTGCCTCCAAAGACCCCTCTCTCTAAGTAAGTGGTAGAAACTTCTCCAAGAATAACTCGAAGAACTGAGCCCAAGTCAAAGGCAAAGACCCGGCTGGTCTGGTCAAATAGTAGTCCCCCCACCAAGTCTTGGCGGTACCAGAAAGATGGAATGTAGCAAAATCAACTCCGTTGGACTCCACGATACCCATATTCCGAAGAACCTTGTAGAACCTGTCCAAGAAATCCTGGGGATCCTCTGATGGTGCACCAGTAAATGTAGTAGAAAATATCTTGGTGAACCGGCCCAATCTCCACAAAGCATCGGAAGATATGGCTGCCCCCTCAACTGTCTATGCCACAAAACGCGGCTGAGCTACTCCAGCTGCCTGAGGTGCTGGAGTCTGGAACTGAGGAGCTAGCTGCTCTACTGTGTGCGTAGAAGGAGTCTGGGTCCCTCCCCTAGCCTGAGAGACGGTTGGTGCAATAGGAAGAAGACCGGCCTAAGCCACGCTATCCATAAAATCCACTAAGCGGACCAGAGCGTCCTGAAGAACCGGGGTGGCAATGACGCCTCTGGGACCTGAGCTGGTCTGACTGGAACTACTTGAGCAGGAACCTCACCGGCAAAGTTTACATGTGGGTTCTCTACTGGGTCTGCTGCTCTGGGCTGAGCCCTGGCTCTACCTCTGGCTCTAGTACGACTTCGACCTCGTCCTCGACCCCTCGTAGGAGCTGTAACGGAGGATCGGTCTGCTTATCAGTAGATGAAGAAGCACGCATTCTTTCCATCTGCGAGAGAATAGAATAGAAAATCAGTTAGCATTTAGAATTCAAACTACACGACAGAGAAGAAGAAATGAGAAGTTATTCCTAACTTTGCAACCTCTGGGGATAAGTACAGACGTCTCTGTACCGATCCCTCAGACTCTACCAAGTTTGTCCGTGAATTTTTAAGACCTAAGCAACCTAGTGCTCTATACCAACTTGTCACGACCCGAAATCCCACCTTCAGGCCGTGATGGCGTCTAACGTGAACCCGTTAGACAAGCCAACGTTTCTGGTTATTCTGATTTATTCCTTTGTTATTTAGCATTTAAAAAGTGATATACAAGAACAAATAGAAATAAGAATGCGAATGATAAGAAATTCAACAACTTAAATAATAAATCTTACGAGATTTCCTTAAACATACCCCCAAAACTGGTGTTACAATTTCATGGACAATCTAAGATTTACTAAAAACATGAGTCTGAAATAAACAAGTGTAGCTGTCTAGAAATACAAGATAAGACAGAAGGAAAGAAATAGATGGTGACGCCAAGGCCTGCGGACGCCTGCAGGACTACCTCGGTGTCTCCATGGACTGAAGGATACCCCTCGCTCAATGTCCACTGGGTCTGGCTGCACAACATAAAGAAGTGCAGGTGTAGCATCAGTACAAACGATCCCATGTACTGAGTAGGTGCCGAGCCTAACATCGGCGAAGTATTGACGAGGCTAGGACACGACAAATAATATCACCTGTACAGTTTAAATAAAATATAACAGGAAATAACCAAAAGAAATAAATAGTAAGTACAATAACGGGGAAACATACTGGGGAAGGGATAGCAAATACTGAAATGACGGAACGATATCCGAAAATAATAACGGGAATTGACAACAAGAATTAAATAGTGAAGAGAAACGGCATGTCCCCTAATGCATATTTTTAGCATAACACGGCACGGCATGTCCCCTCGTGCATAACAATATAAAATATGGCACAGAATGTCCCCTCGTGCATAAACAACATAAACATGGCACGGAATGTCCCCTCGTGCAATAAACATCACAATCACGGCACAAAATGTCCCCTCGTGCATAACATCATACAACATGGCACGAAATACCCCCTCGTGCATAATAACATAAAACAACAGTTGGCATGAAAATCAACAAATAAGAAACCTTAAATGTACGGAATAATCAACAAGAATAATACTGTCCCGGCAAGGGACACAGCTATAACCAATCCTACACATGTGTATAATCCAACATAATGTTCCTTAACTAATTAACTATTCAACAATACCCACATCTAATAATTTCCACCAAATTAATAGCTATCAAATTGATATTAAACCCATAAACATAATAAAAGCCAATAAATATCATATAATTGCAAATTTCTGACTCACGGTCATGCTTGACAAACACATATAGGTACTCGTCACCTCACCTATACATTGAACATGGAATAAGCACGTAACAATTAGGACTCAATACCTATTCCCTCAAGCTAAGGTTAGGCCAAACACTTACCTCGGCTCCAAGAATGCAAAGCAAGCCTCTACCACCGCTTTTCCTCTCGAATCCGACTCCGAAACAATCGTATCTAGACATAATCGACTCAATAATATCAATAATTATTCAACAATTCAATTCCAAAGCCTAATTCCAGATTTTACATTCTTCCAAAATTTCCAAAATTCGACCCCGGGCTTGCTTGGTCCAAACACGGGGTTCGGACCAAAACCCGATCACCCATTCCCTCACGAGCCTGAGTATAAATTTTTTTTTGAAATCCGACCCCAAAATGAGGTCAAATTCCCAAAAATTCAAAAAGTCCTAACTCTACCCAAAACCTCAATTTCTACCCTTTAATTCCATGATTTTAGGCCTAGAATCTAGTAATTGTTTATGAAAATGGAAGAAAATGAAGTTAGGATTACTTACCTATGAAGCTATGGTGGAAAAGGTGCTCCAAAATCTCCTAAGAGGGTTAGGGAAGAAGGAGTTTGTGAAAAATGGGCTTATTCCCGCAGTATGTATTTTGTTTTTTGAACTTAAAATAGCTGGGCGGATTTTGGCCTATGCGATCGCGAAGAACGGTGTGCGATCACATAGTGGACTGGTTCTGAAGTTGCACGATCGCGAGTGCAAGTGTGCGATTTTAGAGAATACTAACCCTCACCCTACGCGATCACAATCAATGAGGTGCGATCGCACTGTACACTACCAGCCCCCCTCCCCCCAGCTCTCCTATACCCTTATGCGAATGCAGACATGACTATGCCATCACATAGTGTAACAGAATCCCTCCTCTCGCACTACACTATGCGACCGTGGATGAACTTATGCGATCGCATAGTCTTAGACACCAGACACCAGCAAAATACACTTTACACCAGATTTTTCCTAGTTTTTTGCACTCCGACACCTACCCGAAACTCACCCGAGCCCTCGGGGCTCCAAACCAAATATGCACACAACCTCAAAAACATCCTACGGACTTATTCGGGTAATCAAATCGTCAAAATAACATCATAAACATCGTATTAACCCTCAAAATAATTGAAATTTCTCAAAACTTCTTTAAACATCAATTTTGCATTTAAGGTCCGAATCACGTCAAACGGCTTCTGTTTCTTACCAAACATCAAAGACAACACATATAAATTATATCGAACCTGTACCGGGCTTCGGAACCATAATACGAGCCCGATACCACAGGTTTCACATCAAATCTCTTTTTCTAAAGTCTTTATATTTTTTAGAAAATAATTTTCTTCAAAATTCATTTCTCGGACTTGGCACCCCGGAATTTGATTCCGGGCATACGCCCAATTCTCATATTTTCCTACGGACCCTCCGGGACTGTCAAATCACGGGTCCTAGTCCGTTTACCAAAAATATTGACCAAAGTCAACTTTATTCAAATTTCAACACAAAAATATCATTTTTATCATTTTTTCACATAATGAATTCCCGGATATATGCCCGGGCTGCGCACGCAAATTGAGGTGAGATATAAGGAGGTTTTCAAGGCATCGGAACACATATTTAGCTAAAATTACACGGGATGACCTTTTGGGTTATCACAAAAACTTATTATCATTTTTGGCCAAACAAACTCATGTGACTCACATAATTCTAATATACCACAAATGGTTTTCAAATGTAAAAAGAACAAAATGATGTTTGCTGCTGCAATTTATAATCAACCTAGCTAATGTCAAATTTTAGAAACTATAAACAAAAAGAAATACCTAGAATCAATTTCAGATTTATATAGCAACAATTGACAATGTACATATCTGCAATCAAAGATTATACAACCAAAAGAAAAACATAAAAATGAAAAGGAAAAAAATTTCAAGAAAAACGCTAAGATAAACCAACACTGAAAATCTCTATAAGACAACAGATTAGACATCACTTAACCAAAAAACGCAAAGAAACCCAACACCACCCATGTCTTTAGATAGGATAACTAAAATTAATTTACTCAAAATTCAAAGCAATAAAGATATTCAAGCAATCACCAACAAATAATGCAAAACTCCAAACTTATGTCGTCAAAACCATATATATGAAATCAAAAGGGAGATAGGAAAGAATTGCACCTTTAATTAGATCTCCATTAAACAGAGTTTTCAGCTAAGACTTGGAAGCCCTAACCGAATTTGAATCTCAAAAAACTGATACAAGAGGGAAACCGCGCAACGGCCCCGACAAACCTCAAATCTTCAACGATGACTGAAATGGATGACTGATGCCACCAGAATTTTCGCCGGGAAAACTGAGTTCATCGACAAAGAGGGATTTGACGACAGAAAATCAATTTTATGTGGTGTTCATGGTGTTTGTATGCGGTGTTAGGTGACGGGACAGTGAGGTCTTAAAGCTCATCCATGGTTGCATTTTTTTGATTTTAAAGCTGAAGTTTTTGGGGTTATAAGTCTATGGAGGAATCTGCTCCCCTGTTCTCTCTGTGTTTTTTCGTCTCCTCCTTCCTGTATCAATGTGTGTCTTTTTCAGTTGAAGGAAAGAAGAAATGAAATTAGTGGAGAAGCAGCAGTGAAAATGGGAGTTGTAGAAGTGCAAAATTGGTGAAAATTAGAGTCTCTTAACTACTGGGATATACAGCGAGACCCACCCAACATTCTTGTTTTTCATATATGGAAATGGGTGTTGGCCTATTGTTGTCGCCTTTTTTTTCTGCCGATTCTTTTACTCTTTTAATTAGAAAGGACTTGATTCCTTCCAAAAGGGGAGGAGGCGTTAAGTTAGAGATTGAAGGGATTTTTTAGGGGTAAGGTCTGCCGTTTCTTCTCTAAGGGGAAGGTCTAATTTTAGGTCTCCTCCTTAATGTGTATATATAGGATTAGGGTATTAAAAATTAGGTCTTAGGTTGAAGATAGATGGTTTTCAAATTTCGGCCTTAAATATGGACTAAAAATTTGTCTAAACTTTAGCCAAATCCATTTTAATATAAGGTAAATATACTATATAATATAAAAATCAATCTAATTAATTAAACTAAATTATATGTAAAAAATAAAATTATTTTGTTGGTATTTTTCAAATATCCTACTAAAAATAAAATTAGGATTATGTTAAAATTATCGGGAAAAAAAAAATAAAAAAATTAAACAATATTCCTATAAAAAAAACTAATATTTTCGGAAACAAAGTGGAACTATTTTTTCTGTATTTTTTGACTTTTATGAGAGGTAGATAAACTAAAAATAACTAGATAAAATATCAATTAGTTAAATAAAATAAAATATTTTTGTCATTTTTATTTTTGTGATAAAATAAAGTAAAAAGGTCAAAACTAGTTAAAATAACGATATTAGACCTAAACTAAATATTTAAACGCTAAAATGTGTAAAATCACGGGGAGGGTCAAAAATTACATGTCTACAGCTGCCCCTCTTTGATTGGAAACACGAAGCTTTTCAGACAAAGAACCACGAGACAGGTTTTTTGACCCGACCCTTATTTAGAGAGACCAAAAACTAAAATAAAGGAGAATGTGACCGAGTCCTGGTTTTGGACAGCCTACATATCCCAAGTTATAAGGGAATCAGGTCGCGTGTAGTTCAAGTAAAGTGATGGAATGATGAGTTGTAGAGTCGAGCGAGGTTCCGTCAAGGCTCCGGTTCGCGGTCCCGTTATTACATCAAAATTAAAATGTAAAAGAACTAAACAAGCCTATCAAGTTTGAGTTTCAAGGTTCCTATCTATAAATCTTCTGAAGCTTGCTCTTGAATCTTGAATGTTGCTTCATGCTGACTTTTGATTTTAACCTTGATGCTTTCTAGTTGCAGGTGCTAGTTTGTTATTCTTCAGCTTTACGGATCACGACGCGACATACAAAGCTTGTGACTTCAATCACGTCTTGAGCAGTCCATATCTTCTCTCCGCTTCTATACTTTGAGTTCACTTTTTTATTTTTCTTCATTTTCTTTTATTCTGGATTGAGACTCCTTCATTTGGTCGTCTCGAACCCCGTGCCTTGAGGTAGAACCTGCTCATGCACCAAAACAAACGAACGAACGAAATTTTTCTGCCCTAGTTTTCACTAGGAAAATTTCGTGAGTTATTTGTAACCAAAAACTACTACTTCATTATTGAAAGCAATAAAAGGTCGGGAATGGTGTACCTCGAAAGGAACTCGATTTTTTTTCTTTTTGTGGATGGTGTTTCCTTATTGTCAAAATGATGTCTCAACTAAGAATTGGTGTACCTCATGTTGGGAAAATGCGCTCAGGGAATGGAATACTCTATATTGGCAAAGATATCAGGGAGTGGAGACCCTATGTCTAAAATAAAATCAACTAGGGAGTGGAGACCCTATGTTGGAAAAGAAGACTAGGAAGTAGAGTGTCACGACCCGGTTTCGGAGTAGTGATGGCGCCTATCGTAGGACCAGGCAAGCCACCCATTCTATCTAAGCTAAATTCAATTTCCAGTAAAAATATAATTTTAAACGAAATTACTGATAATACTAATAATCTGAAGTTTTCGAAATAATAACTGAAACAAAATTAAAAATCTCCAACCCCGGATTCGGTGTCACTCAGTCATGAGCTGCTATAACATAAAGCACGGAAAAGGAGAAAATGGACAACATAGTCTCAAAATAAATAACAACAGGTAGAATAAGAAAGAGAAGACAAGGTCGCGATTGCCAGCTGCTACCTCGACGACTCCAATGAAACTCTGACAGCTGCTCAGTATCCAATACTGGGTCCCAGTGTACCTGGATCTGCACACAAGGTGCAGGGGTTAACCTGAGTACACCAACTCAGAAGTAACGAACCCATACTATGGGCTGAGAGGTAGTGACAGACTAAACCTCAGAATTTACGACAGACAATATACAGAGATTAGACATGCTAACAATTTATCAGAATGAGTAAATATGCCATGTATGCCGGTATACTGTACATGCCATCATAAAGAAAAATTGTATGAAACAAGTGTGGATATGTACATAGTTTTCACAACCCTCACACAGCAGTCCACTCAGTACCGTATATGGCTCTTAGGCCCAGGGAAGGTCCTTCCCGGAAGGTACTAATCATCGGTGACCGTAATCACTCCGTACTGAGGGAAAAGGCAAATCCAGCCCCACAGAGTAAGTCCAACTCCGGAATGCAACACTCGGACAAGGTCCATGTCCAGGGACGATCCATCCCTCACATAACATCCACTTCAGATACGATCCATGCCCAGGGAAAATCCATCCCTCAACATCAATGTGCTCACTAGGGGTGTAAAGACTTCAGAGGGGCCTAGTGTCCCAAGCGCTATATCAAGCCTACGAAGACATGATTTAAGTATCGCTGTGCTGTGCAGTCCGATCTCATAACTGTCTCAATAACCGGCTCTCAGCCTCACTCAGTCATTACTCTCCAGTCTCACTCACATGGAACACAGATGCATGCATCAGCCCGAAACAATGATAAGTATGCATATAATTAACAATACTGAGACTGAGGTATGAAGTGATATGCTATAACAGGACTGAGTATATGGAATCAAATAAATCACAAAATGAGACAGTAATATACGCCCACTCAGGTCTGTGCATTTTCGGTGTGAAGCCTAGCATTTATACTTAACATGATTTCTAACAGGTTCACAATTACTACATTAATTGAAGTGCGGATATCGATCAGTAATAGTTACTAGACAAATGCCATGGGATAATCCAGGCCACAAATACTCTATGCACGCCCGCACACCCATCACTCGGCATGTGCGTCACCTCAATTATAGTCATAAATCATTTATCTTGGGGTTTTGAACCCTCAGAACCAAGTTTGGAAACGTTACTTACATCAAAATTGGCTAAAAACCTAGCCCTCAATGCCTTTGCCTCTAGACTGGGCCTCCGAGTGCCCCAAATCTATCAAAAATCAGATTCATATCATTATAATATGCCAAGGAATGAAACCCATTCGAAAATTACCAAATTTACCCAAAAATCCCGAAATTGGTCAAACCTGACCCCCGGGTCCATATCTCGGAACTCGATACAATATACACCACAAAAATCCTCATCCTCCCACGAGTCTCTATATACCAAGAACATTGAAATCGGAGTCCAAACGACCCTTCAAATTCCCATTTTAAGGTCTCTAAATCACAAGCTCTAGTTACCCAATAAGCACTGATTTTCCCCAATTTTCGCCACTAATCAGACCTTTAATCACATATAAACGAGTTTCAAGTCCAAAATCCTTACCTCAATGAAGAACTATCGATTTCCCTCTTTAAAAACCCTTCAAAAGCTTCAAACCCGAATAAGAGTGGTGACAGAATGACCAAAATTCGCTAAGGGCCCTTTTTATATGTTCTGCCCAATGATGACCGCATCTGCGGTCCTTTTCTCGCATCTGCGCACCCACACCTGCGGTCCCAGGTGCGCACCCTCGGGACCCCAACCAAAAACACAAACAAGTCATAAATGATAACCCGGACTTAGTCGAACCCTCTGGACTCCCAAAATAACGCAAAAACACTAAAATCACCTCAAATTCAAGCCTATGATCTTTGAAACTTCTAAATTTCACCAAGGATGCCGAAACTATGCAAAACACACAAGATTGACGTGAAAATTTGCACACATATCCAAAATGACATTACGAACCTGGTCCAACTTCCGGAATTCCATTCAGACCCCCATAGCCTATTTTCCCATGCCGATCGAAAATTGCAAAAAACTAATTTTTGCCAATTCAAGCCTAATTCTACACCGGACGTCAAAACTTCATTCCCAACACACTCCTAAGTTCCAAATCACCTAACGAAGCTATCCGAGCTATAAAATCCACATTCCGAGGTCGTTTACCCAATAGTCAACTTCCGGTTGACTTTTATAACTATAAGGCCAACTTAAGGGACTAAGTGTCTCATTTCTCACCATGACCACTTTGAACCCGAGTCAACCAACCCAACTCCACACAAAAGAGATGAAACACACAAGCAATGAAGCCGAAATGAGGGAAATGGGCTAAACTCTCGTAACGACTGGCCGGGTCTTTACATAGAGACCCTATGTCTAAAATAAAATCAACTAGGGATTGGAGACCCTATGTTGGAAAATCATCAACTAGGGAGTGAGAACCCTATGTTGGCATCAACTATGGAGTGGTGACACTATGTTGACATCAGGTTATGGTGGCATCAACTAGGGAGTGGAGACCCTATGTTGGCATCAACTAAGGAGTGAAGACCCTATGTTGACATCAGGTTATGCTGGCAATAACTAGGGAGTGGAGCCCCTATGTTGGAAAACGAGACCAGGGAATTGTATACCCTATGCTAAAATGAACCAAGAAGGATTTTTGTTTTTCAATTTTTTTTTAATGAGAATTTCATTCTTTTAAACAAATTTCCCCGATGCTTATTTTTTGAGGACATAAATAAACCATATTTTTTCTCTTTTTATTTTATTTTATAAACAAGACTTCTTCTTCTTTTTTTTTTTAAAAAATTATCCTAGGAAAAAATTCATCAGACTAGATTTTCTTATCTTATGAGAAAGTTCATCAGACTAGGTCTTCTATCTTAGGAGAAAGATTCATCGGATTAAGATTTCAATCCTAGGAGAAAATTTATCAGACTAGGCCCCCTTTTTTTTCTTTTTCTTTTTCTTTTTTTATCTTAGGAGAAAGATTCATCAGACTAAGATTTCTGTCCTAGAAGAAAGGTCATCAGACTAGGTCTTCTATATTAGGGGAAAGATTCATCAGACTAAGAGTTTCATCCTAGGAGAAAATTCATCAGACTAGGTATTTTTATTATCTTAGGAGAAAGACTCATCAGACTAAGATTTTGATCCTAGGAGAAAATTCATCCGACTAGGTTTTTTTTGGTTATCTTAGGAGAAAAATTCATCAGACTAAGATTTTGATCCTAGGAGAAAATTCGTCAGACTAGGTTTTCTATCTCAGGAGAAAAATTCATCAGACTAAGATTTTGATCCTAGGATAAAATTCATTAGACTAGGTTTTTTTTATGTATCTTAGGAGAAAGATTCATCAGACTAAGATTTCTGTCCTAGGAGAAAATTCATCAGACTAGGTCTTCTATCATAGGAGAAATATTCATCCGACTAAGATTTCGATCCTAGGAGAAAATTCATCAGACTTGGTCCTTTTTGTTATCTTAGGAGAAAGATTCATCAGACTAAGATTTCTATCCTAGGAGAAAGTTCATCTGACTAGGTCTTCTATCTTAGGAGAAAGATTCATCAGACTAAGATTTCTATCCTAGGAGAAAGTTCATCTGACTAGGTCTTCTATCTTAGGAGAAAGATTCATCAGACCAAGATTTTAATCCTAGGAGAAAATTCATTAGACTAGGTGTGTTTATTATCTTAGGAAAAAGATTCATCAGACTAAGATTTTTATTGGAAGGAAAATCTATCAGACTAGGACTTTTTATCCTAGAAGGAAAAATGTGAAGAGAAAAGGCAACATTTTATGCACACAGATAAAGGCAAAGATTTGAGAAACGTCCCTTTGTCGGTTCTTCTCTTCTCTTCTTTTTTTTCTTTTTTTTTGCTTGTTGTTTATTGTTTTTTTAACCACTTTACTTGCACTTCTTTGTTCCTGTTTCAAACAAAGAAAAGTTTGTCAGTTATAAAAGTGGTGGTCGGTTTGTGGCCTTGCGTCTTGAGCAGCTTGGCTTTTGCTCCATCAGCTTGAGTCGGTTTCAAGAGACTTTTGCTCTACATCAACCTTGATTGTTTCACACCCAGTACCATTTGTATTTGTGTCTCAATCAGCCTTATATCCCAACTGGAGACCTTTGATTAGGTGACCTTTGCTGATATCTTGAATGACTTCCTACTTTTTGAGCAATTTGACTGTCAGAGGAAATCACCACTTATCTTTGTTTGCAGCAAGTAGGCTGACAAGAGTCTTTTTTGGGGGAAGACTTTGCATGAATCCTCAATTCATGTTGACTGTAAAAAGTGAGTGTGTTGGCGAAATTCACTTTGTGCAACTGAAAACCTGATAGCAGATTCTGAAATCTTTTCTTGCTTGTTTTGACAAGGACTGACTGTAACGACCCGGTCGGTCATTTTAAGAATTAGCACCCCGATGCCCTATTAACCACTTATCCCATGTCTATTTATGTTATTGGAACTTGTTGGAGCGTTGAGTACTGAAATCCGGGGTGATTTTGGACACATAGTCCATAAAGGTGGAATTTAGCTTTGGAAATCTGGTCGTAGCTAGAGCTGTATGAAGACGGATCCGAATGGAATTTTGTCGACTCCATTAGCTCCGTTGGGTTATTTCGGGGTTAAGAGCATGTTCGGGATGTGTTTTCGAGGTGGCTTGTGGATTTAGGCTTGAATTGGCGAAAGTTAGAATTTCGACGATTTCGGCCGATAGGTGAAATTTTGATATGGGACTCGGAATGGAATTTCGAAAGCGGCAGCAGGTCCGTAATGCCATTTTTGACCTGTGTGCAAAATTTGAAGTCATTCAGATGAGTTTTGACGTGGTTCGGCATCAGATGTTAATTCTAGAAATTTCATAAGTTATTAGGCTTGAATTTATGCATAATTGATGATTCTGATGTTATGAGATGTGGTTTTAAAGCTCGACAAAGTTTGAACAAGGTATTAGGGTCAGTTGGTAGGTTTGGTTAAGGTTCCGGGGGCCTCGGGGTTGTTTCGGATGCCCAACGGGTGAGTTTGGGACTTTGAGAGCAACTAAACTATTCTGGTTTTGGTGTCTCGCACCTGCGATTGTATTTCCGCAGGTGCGGACACGCAGGCGCGAAGGGGGTGCACGCAGGTGCAGACGTAGCTTAGGCTGGCCCGAATCGCAGGCACGGAAGAGTATCCACAGGTGAGGAGCCGCACCCGCGACCCAGCCACTGCAGCTGCGACCCCAAGTCGTTTAATGAGTTTCCGCATCTGCGATTGTGTTTCCGCAGGTGCGACACCACAGGTGCGATCCCAGTGTCGCAGGTGCGAAACATCTAGGCTGGTTATACCAAAAATTCGAGGGTTTGAACTTCATAATTCCAAAATCGACTGTGTTAGGGACTTCCCCCTAGGTATTTTTATACTGATTTTGTTACGTGGACGCCGTGTATGTGAGGTGACGAGTGCGTACATGGTTCATTGTTGCTAAAATCCTACTTTTACTTCCATGAAATCACTCATTTTCATCCATTCCTGTCCTAAATGAGTAGTTAGCTTAAGAGTAAGCATGCCTACCTATCCTTACTTGATTTCCTCTTATTTGCTACTAGTTGTACCATGCTTAGGTAGCTTTACTCTATTCTTGCCTGTTGTTTTCCTAGACTGTTTCATTAAACCGTATCCGACATACTTCTGCTTTGCATATTTAAATTGGGACTACGGACCGAGATCCGAGAGCTTTTCCCCGGTACTACATTTCATGTTTAAATTGGAACTACGGACCGAGATCCGGGAGCTTTCCCCTTGTACTGAAATGCATATTTAAATATGGACTACGGACAGATATCCAAGAGCTTTCCCCCTGTACTATATAGCATATTTAAATTGGGACTACGGACTGAGATCCGGGAGCTTTCCCCGTGTACTGCATTGCATATTTATTGTTGAGATATATGTTGTGCTGAGTTGAGGGATCTCTTTCTGTTATTAAGTCTTCCAGTTTCCATTAATCCTATTTATCATTGCTTATCTATATTTCATTATTTTAAATTGTATATTGACTTGTTTTAAAAACTCAGTAGGACCTCCACCTGACCTCGTCACTACTTGACTGGGGTTAGGCTTGGCACTTACGGAGTACCGAATGTGGAGTACTCACGCCCTTTCATGCGCATGTTTTCCCCATGTGCAGATCCAGGTACCAGCACCCAGTATCGTGGCTAGGAGTCGCTCTAGCAGCTGACAGGAGACCGCGAGGTAATTCTGCCGCGTCCGTAGAATCCCACGAGTCCCCTTCTACTCTAGTATAAGCATAAAAGAATTATGTATTTTTCCACTATTTCATTGTATAGAGCTACCTTTAGTACAGAGATTGTGACTATCGCGACATTCCGGGTTTTGGGAAGTGAAAGTGTATATGCTGAGCAGCTATGTTATATCTACTTGAGTTCTTTTCTGTCTTAATTTTATTGATTCTATTATTTTCCGCAAATTTTAGGCTTACCTAGTCATAGAGACTAGGTGCCGTCACGATATCTTTTGGAGGGAAAAACGGGTCGTGACAAGTTGGTATCAGAGCATCTAGGCTCATAGGAGTCACAAGTCACAAGCCGGTTTATTAGTGTCTCGCGGATCGGTGCGGAGACGTCCATATCTATCTTCGAGAGGCTATGTAACTGTTAAGAACAATCAAATTCTTTGGAATTCCTTATCGTGCTAGTTAATGTCCTAAAATCTTAAACTCTATTCTATTCTTGCTTGTAGATGGTTCGTACCCGTACCGGACGTACTGATGAACAGGCACCCGAGCTCCTAGTCAGAGCCACCAGAGGCAGGGACCGAGCAGAGGACGAGCACGCGGTGCAGCCCGAGCACCGACTAGAGCAGAGGCAGAGGAGCCCCCAGCAGCTATAGTTGGAGGGGCGCAGGAGGTCCCTATTGTTACTCCAGACCTCCAGGAGACATTGGCTCAGTTCTTGAGTGCTTTCAGTACTCTGTCTCAGGCGGGACTACTCCCGACAGCTCCAGCTACATCCCAGGCCGGAGGAGGGGCACAGACTCCTACAGCCCGTACTCCTGAGCAGAGGGTTCATATTGGGCAGGTTCCAGAGTTTATTCCTATTCCCCCAGCAGTTCCAGCTCAGCATGAGGCTAGGATAGTTGTTCCTGAGGCAGAGCAGCTCCGACTTGAGAGGTACAAGAAGTACCACACACCTGAGTTCAGCGGACTAGCTTCGGATGGCGCCTCGGGGTGTCATCTGTCACGACCCAAAGTTCCCTCCGTTGGGTATCGTGATATCACCTAGTCCTAGAGACTAGGTAAGACTAATAAATTAATAAATAACAACAATAAGTAAAGGAAAACTAACAGTCTCGATAAGAAACCTTGACACTATATACAATGTTTTTTCCAAAACCGGTAATACAAGTCATAAGCTCTAAGAATCTCCTACGACTTCTAAATACAATTTTTGGGAAATAAATACAACAGTGTATGAATAATAGTACAAAGAAGGTGACTTCAAAAGCCTGTGAACGCAGCAACAGGTTACCTTGAGTCTCCTCAGCAATCATCCGCGCAGTTACTATCAATCAATATCTGGATCTGTGCAACAAAAATGCACAGAAGAGTAGCATGAGCACACCACAGCGGTGCTCGGTAAGTATCAAGACTAACCTCGGTGGAGTAGTGATGAGGACTAGTCAAGACACCACTGGTCTACAAAATAAATAACATGAATATAGAAATGACGGAACGTTACCTCTACCTAAGACTTCATAGAATAATTTACAACAATGACAATATAAAGCGGAAGGAAATTACAGAAATCAATCACGAAACAGCACAAAAATACACAGAAAGATGGACAACAAACAAGCCAAGCCGAGAGGAAACACAGTACCATAAGGAACACCAATAACTCAACTCTACGTCAGTTTGTTCACACCAGGCCTTAGCCTTTAAAATCCATAAACTGATGGGAATCTTTAAACAGCAGTTCATATGAAAAACTTTTGCAATAAAAATCATTTTAGTATGTAAGAGTTTCCTTTGAAAACATACTTTCTTCAAAAGTAGATATAAGTGTATTTAATAGAGAGAATCACGTGAAACATAGTTTCTTTCAAAATATGAAACTTCCCAAAGATGCTTTCCCAATAAATGACTTCCAAATATCATTTTAGGCAAGACTAGTACTTTTCAAATATACCTTCGATGCAAAAGACATTCAAACATAATCATTTCGAAAACCATTTCATTTTCAATAAAACTCCTCAGTAAAATCTCAAAATCATAATTTCCTCAAGGTAAACCTATCAGAACTCAGTCCGTAACTCAAAACTTGCCATGCAATGTAGGAGGAAGATCAAGTCTTGTTAATGAATGTAGTATGAGATCAGTATGAATATCCAAATCAAACAACGGAATGTTAACTCTTAAGCATATGCAGTAAATTCAAACAGGAACACGGAAACAAAATACAAAGACAAGTGCATGGCATCACCCTTCGTGCTTTTACTCTCTTCCTCATAATGCAATGAATGAAATGAATACACGACATCACCCTTCGTGCTTTACTCTCATCCTCACCAAAACAAGTATAGTAATTATCAAACAGAACAAGGGAAACAATAATGCAAAGATAAGTGCACGACATCACCCTTCATGCTTTTACTCTCATCCTCACAATGCAATAAATAAATGAAAGGGCATCACATGTTCCTTCGTGCTTGCAAATGTAAAGATCATGGCACGACATCACCCTTCGTGCTTTTACTCTCTTCCTCACAATGAAATGAAAGGGCACGGCATGTTCCTTCGTGTTTTTATATGTAAACATCATGGCACGACATCACCCTTCGTGCTTTTACTCTCTTCCTCACAATGGAATGAATGAAATGAATACACGGCATCACCCTTCGTTCTTTACACTCTTCCACACCCAAACAATAACAAAAACAACGGTTTGGCAAGGAAAGTCAAGAATAAGAGACATAAATCACAACATCCCAGCAAGGGAGTCAACAATGCAATCAATATCATTAACAACACAAACATTAATAGAAATCATACCATCCCGACAAGGGAGTCGACAATGAAAACAACATCATCCCGGCAAGGGAAAATAGCTATAACCAATCTCGCCTAAATAATTAAATTTACGGAATAAAACTCAGCTCAAATAAAGGCCCCGTAATAGGCAACATCAAGAAAACATCGACAAAATAAATATTCATCAACTAGACCCATGTAGCACCTAAGGGAAAAGTCATATAAATCACAATGTAAGAGTCACTAGCATGCTTGACTCCAACGAACGAATGTTCTAACTACGGCTAGACAACTATAAAGCTAGATAACACTAATTAGCCAATTTGGCGGTTCTAGTACGCAAATATAGCATGATGATAAGAACGGTAAATTATTCAGTTAAGTCAATTAAGATCAAATAGCCAACGAAGGAATCCATAAGCAAGTAATTCTAATTTAAGCAGGAAAGGATGAGATTAACCACCAAGGACTCAAATGTATCAATTACAATTCATACACAGGTAATATAAGAACCTACGAACCCTAGAAGGCATGTCTATTAGCAAATAAGTCCGAGTACGCACTCTTCACCTCGCATGCACGGACTACAAACAATAAAGAAGACTCAATCCTAAGGGGTAGTTCCCCACACAAGGTTAGGCAAGAAACATACCTCAAATATGACAATCCGGTACTCAAAATTGGGCTTCTCGGGCGAAAAGACCTCCGGACGGCTCAAAATAACTTCAAAATACACATAACACGTATAAGAAATGATTCTAAATAATAAAGTTTCGATCTTTACAAAATTATAAAGTCGAACCCAAAGTCGACCCTCGGCCCCGTACCTCGGAACCCGATAAATTTTACAAATTTCAATTACCCATTCCGATACGAGTTCACCCATACAAAATTTATCCAATTCCGATAAAATTTGGTCTTTCAAATCATGGTTTTATATTTTAGAAGTTTTTTTTCAAAACCCACAATTCCCTCAACCCAAAACACAAATTAAATGATGAATACAAGAACTAATTCATGAAATATAACCAATTCTAGTTAAAGAACACTTACCCATTCGAATTGGGTGAAAAAAACCTCAAAGAATCGCCCAAAACCGAGCTCTTGAAGTCAAGATATGTTAAAAATGGCTAAACCCTCATTTTTGGAAACTTATATTTTGCCCAGGTATTTAAAGCATCGCGATCGCGAGACTACGTATGCGATCGCGTAGAGGAAAATATTATTGGCCATAAATGATTCTATGTGATCGTGAAGGAACATTTGCGATAACATATAAGGAAATATATGCTGCCTCAACGCTACACTACGCGATCGCGAAGCGCAGAATGCGATCGCGTAGAAGAATGACTTGATGCCCACATATGGATTCACTATGCGATCGCGTGCAAGAGGAAGCTAACGCAAAGAAGAAAAGGATGGACTTTCGCAATCGCGAACGGAGCTATGCGATCGAGATTAAGAAAAAATGGGCGGTCCAAATTGATACAATGCGATCGCGGCTCATCCTTCGCGATCGCATAGAAGGAAAGACAGCAGACAGAACTTCAGTGCCAAAAAGGAGAAAAATGACCCGAAGCCTATCCTGAACACACCCGGGGCCCCCGGGACCCCGTCCAAACACACACACAAGTCATATAACCGAACACGGACTCGCTCGAGGTTCAAAACATATACAATAACACTAAAACGATGAATCAAACGAAAAATCAAACTTAGGAATTTTCACAACTTCAAATATCATGACTCACGTCGAAACCTATCAAATCAACCCGGAACGACATGAAATTTTGCAGACAAGACCCAAATGACACAACAGATCTACATCTACTTTCGGAATTCCATTTCGAGCCCGATATCAAAGTTTCACCTATCGGCCAAAATCGCCAAAATTTTTACTTTCGCCAAATTACCTCAAATCACTCTACGGACTTCTACAACCAATTCCAGACTCGCGCCTAAGTCCAAAATCATCATACAAAGTTGTTGACAATAACCAAAACTAATTCCGAGGTCATTTATTGATGCGAGGCTAGAATTCATAGTTTAACATGTTATATGCCTTACATTTTATGTGCATTAATGATAAAAATACACTTTTTATGTGCTTAATGGAGTTTATTTCATGTGTAGGTGAATTGGAGATGGAAACCGAGCTAAATGGATGCAAATACGTCGAAAATACGCTTGAGAGGCAAAGACGAAACACCCTGGCCTTATCCAGGCATTTGCCTTCTAAAGCCCGGCTGGCCCTGGCGTTAGGGGGGCGTTAGCCTCCTAAAGCCAGGCCTGGCCTGGCCTTATCCAGGCATTTGCCTTCTAAAGCCCGGCTGGCCCTGGCGTTAGGGGGGCGTTAGCCTCCTAAAGCCAGGCCTGGCCTGGCCTTATCCAGGCCTTAGAGCCAAAACGCCTGGTCTCCTGGTTCTGGTTAATTTCGAGTTTTTACGAGTTTAAGTGTTTCCCAGTTGAAATAGAAGTCTCCTACACGTTTAGGGTTTGTCCTAAACTTATAAATAGACCCCAAAATCACAACTTATAAGAGAGATTTCGAAGAGATTAGAGGGATTCGGACGGCAAGACATCAATTTGTACAGATTTTTTTCATTACTTTGTAGTTTAATTATGCAAGTTATTTTAGATTTGATTCTTTTCAACATGTTTAGCTAATTTCTTGTGGAACCCGTTGGGGGATAAACTTATTGTGATATTAATATAGTTTCGATTGATTGATTAATCTCTATTGTTCAACTACGTTCTTGTTGTAGTTAATTGAATAAACATCAATTAGCTGTGCCTATTTATTATGTATCTACTTGAGAGAGAGAGAGTGCATATTTAGGTAGTTGTTTGAACAACATCACCCAAAAATCAAACCTCCGGTCAACTCCCATCACTTAAGCTTCCAAAACTGAAATTTCCTTCCAATTCGACTCTGAATTACCCGTTAACTGAATCTAACCACGCACGCAGGTCGATATATACAACGTGAAGCTGTTTATTAATTTACACCACTGAACGGAGCATAAATTCCCAAAATGACCGATCGGGTCGTCGCATTCTCCCGCTCTTAAACAAATGTTCGTCCTCGAACGTGCCAAGTTTCACCTTGAACTCATCCACTCACTATTTGTACACTTATAACACATACCCGCAGGTGATCCCACGTCACCCAAACCCACATAAGCCTGACGAAACAATCACAACTGCAATATAGCCCTCACATCACCACCGATGAGCCTCATACCTCAATTTCTCGCCTTCTACCCATTCCTCAGAAGAACCGATTCTAAATCCATATCCGGCATTAGCCTCAACCAGCTGCATCAACCCAGTTCTACACCGATAAGGCACGACCACACAATATAGCTCATCACAGGTAGGCTCAAATAGCACTTTTGATCACAATATCTGCCCAAAATCAACCCAACATTGACAATTGGCTCCACCTATGGAAGATATTTTTTTCCAAACCCCATAATACTGATAATGATGCAATGAACACGAAGAATTCATTATTAAGCACCTGAATCACCAAGCCACAACTAACACCACCGCGCACACATCTCGCTAACTAAACTAAGGAAACACATAACGAAATGACTAAATATTAAAATAGAAGCATGTAAAGGATCTATCAAACAAAAGACCATAGGCACAACTCTCTATCAATACTTACATTACCAAAAGCAATATAACAAGGAAAAAGCAAAAAATATGAACAAATCACAAGGATACAATCCTGATAAAATTTCCACCGCGGTAATCAGACTGGTCCAAACATATCGAATCACAAATATCACGAGGACCTCACCCTCAACTCAACATCACATACCAAAAATATATCATACCAATTGAAATTCCTCTATTAATTCATCTCAGCTGTTAAAATCATAACGTTAACTGAACTCACACCTCGATGGAGTATCAAATTACAACTCGTAGCCCAAATACTTAGGAAAAATCACACAAAGCTTACAACGGGAACAACAAGGACTCACTTCCAGTTTCACGACTATCAAGAATGAATAAAACAACGATAGACACGGGCTACTACTCATAGAATATCCCAATAGGAGCAAACACAAAATGAAGTGAAAAACATGGAACTCACTCATCACTGACACAACAAATAAGGGAAACTCGTCCCGGCCAACAGAACTATAGTGAAATATAATTTGTGCCCCTCTGAAACATATCAAACATACTTGTGATATAATACCTGGCTCAACGGCCTCCAGCCTACTATACGAAACACCTCATCGGATCGACCCCCCCTCTTGGGCGCCCTCTACTCACCTGAATACTCTACTATAACACACCTTCCTGAATCCTGGAACAATCCATCACCCTGGGGCTAACATCTCCATTATGAAAACAACATCTCTACCGACGTGGATGTGGAAGACATACAGTATGAATCCTCTGAAACCCATGAGTACCTGAAATCCCATATGGGAAGCTGGTAATGCAACTGAACTGGTTGACCCGCAAAACCGCTATCGTGTCGTACCTTGCCTCCATAATAAGGACCAGTAGATTCCTCTAGTCTACGAGGCATCCTTGCTTCCCTGAACCCTCTCTCCCTGATCTTGGCTGACCTCTCGCTCCCGGCCCCACATGCTCCCTAACCAGCGAGCGAACTCTACTACCTGTTGAAATGAGGTATCCTACTTTAACTCTCGAGTCATGCTGAATCAAATATCATGTCTGAATCCCTCAATGACTGTACGGACTCGTCTCCTAACTGAAGCAACCAAACGAGGTGCATAACTCATTGAATCTGACATAGTGCCACAACAATGACATAGCGCCCTGGCGTAACTGCACAAACTCCACGCACCCTACATCCCTAATGAACTGAGGTGCAACCTCCCTCAAAACATTTTCGAAGACTAAATCCACACTAGTGAAGTCAACTCGGCCAGGTTACCCCAACTCATATGCCGCCACCACTGACCAACCCACTACTCTGAACTTGAGACGTGACAAAAGCAATCCCGTCCATCTCCATAATGCCCGAAGTACGATGAATATACTGACACTCCTCCAGGAAATCCTGCGCATCATCTGTTGCCAATCCACTGAAAGATAGGAGGGCAGTACTTCATGTAACTCTCAAGTCCAAGGTATTCTTCCTCCAATGCTACTGCCCTAACCATAGGCTGAACTGAAACCACATGTCGTGCTTCCATGACAGCTGGAACCTGACCAATATGATCTCGTTGCTCTGGAGTGTAGATGGTGGGAGTCCGAACTCCTACCCCAATCCGTGTAATAGCCGGTGAACAAGAATCAATCTCGCCTGAGTCGATGTACCAATTATACTCAAGAACTATACCCGGGCCTCATGAAGTCCGGGGTAGCAACAGGCACCTCCAGTACCGATCTCCCTCAACTTGAACTGCTGGCGGCCCCTCCATAACTGCTCTGACCGGTATCTTAACTACGGCGTGCTCCTCGTCAACCTCTGTCTCTGACCCTTGCGACACTTGCTTCGGATAACGTCATCAGGTATCGCAGTTCGTGTCCTCACCATCGGTGAGAGAATGGAACGATAATTTCAAACTTCAAGGTCAATGAACTCGCACGATAGGAGTGAAGGAAGTGAAATTGTCCTAATAGTTCCGTAGCCTCTCGAAGATAAGTACAGAGGTCTCCGTACCGATTCGCAAGACTCTACTAAACTCCCTTATGACTCGTAGCACCTATGAACCTAGAGCTCTGATACCAACTTGTCACGATCCAAATTTCCCTCCGTTGGGTATCGTGATATCACCTAGTCCTAGAGACTAGGTAAGACTAATAAATTAATAATAACAACAATAAGTAAAGGAAAATTAACAGTCTCGATAAGAAACCTTGACACTATATACAATGTTTTTCCCAAGACCGGTAATACAAGTCATAAGCTCTACGAATCTCCTTTGACTTCTAAATATAATTTTTGGGAAATAAATATAACAGTGTATGAATAATAGTACAAAGAAGGTGACTCCGAAGCCTGTGAATGCAGCAATAGGTGGTTACCTTGAGTCTCCTCAGCAATCATCCGCGCAGTTACAATCAATCAATATCAGGATCTGTGCAACAAAAATGCACAGAAGAGTAGCATGAGCACACCACAACGGTGTCCGGTAAGTATCAAGACTAACCTCGGTGGAGTAGAGATGAGGACAAGTCAAGACACCACTGGTCTACAAAATAAATAATATGAATATAGAAATGACCGAACGTTACCTCTATCTAAGACTTCACTGAATAATTTACAACAATGACAATATAAAGCGGAATGAAATTACAGAAATCAATCACGAAACAGCACAAAAATACACAAAAATATGGATAACAAACAAGCCAAGCCGAGAGGAAACACAATACAATAAGGAACACCAATAACTCAACTCTACGTCGGTTTGTTCACATCGGGCCTTAGCCATTAAAATCCATAAACTGATGGAAATCATTAAACAACAATTCATATGAAAAACTTTTGCAATAAAAATCATTTAGTATGAAAGAGTTTCCTTTGAAAATATACTTTCTTCAAAAGTAGATATAAGTGTATTTAATAGAGAGAATCACGTGAACTATAGTTTCTTTCAAAATACGAAACTTCCCAAAGATACTTTCCCAATAAATGACTTCCAAATATCATTTTGGGCAAGACTAGTGCTTTTCAAATATACCTTTGATGTAAAAGTCATTCAAACATAATCATTTCGAAAACCATTGGTTTTTCAATACATATCGAAATAGGTCCCGATGACCTTTGGAGAAAGTTACAGGCTAAGGAGTATTCAGTCATCGACTAGCTAAACAAGACCGGCACAAATATGCATCTTCTCTTTGCTGCAGAATTTTGAAACGCACAAAAATGCTTTGTTGAAAGTGTTGAGTGAAGCATATGTGCCAAAAAAACATCACTAGCGGGGAAATGGCCAATATGGTAGGCAAAGTACTGGAGAATCATAAAATCACTTTTCCTGAGGACGAGCTACCACCTGAAAGATTGGGGCACAACAAAGCGCTGCACATCACCGTGCAATGCCCAGATCATTTCATCACAAGAATCTTGATCGATGGAGGTTCCAGTCTTAACATCTGACTGTTGATAACACTCAAGAAACTGGGAAAAGAGATACACGAGATAATGGATGGAGCGATCAATGTGAAAGCCTTCGACGGTTCTCACAGGTCCACCATGGGGGAGATCAGTCTATGTCTGCAGATGGGACCGACTTGGTTCGAAGTGGATTTACAGGTGATAGATGTGCCAGTTCCTACAACCTATTATTGGGACCACCGTGGATTCATGCTGCTGGGGCCATAGCCTCAACGCTACATCAGGCGCTAAAATTCGAGTGGAACCACCAAGAGGTGATTATTCATGGTGACAGTAGCAACCCTATTTATAGTCGTCAAACTATTCTGGTGATTGACGGAAATAGGAAGATAGGCGGAGGAACTTACCACCACATTGAGCGGGTCAATGCTATCGACAAAGACAAGTGGTGGGATAGCAAGATTGAGAGCATCCTGAACTGGAGAGGATATGAGCCAGGCAAAAGGCTCAGTAAGAACCTCTAAGGGATCACGAAGCCCATAAAGCTCAAGGAACATGGCACCACTTTTGGTCTGGGGTATGAGTACACTTGGCAAGAATTCAACGACAGGTCACCACCTTGGCGCGGTCCCTATTACCTTTTGGAGCAGCCGATACGTCATCTTGAGTAGACTTTCAAGCAGGCCGACACTATTTACGAATCAGACGAGGAAGAAGCACTTGCAGCGATGAGGAGTTTGTTCCTAGAGGACGAAGATATGTATTGCTATGTTGTTATCGAGAAGGAGGGGAAATAAGTCCCTTCCATACAGACTATAATCAAAGGGACATATCTCAAGACGACCAAAGCCCGACGAGCCTCGGGGTAGCAAGGCTAAAACAAGCATTATTTACTATTTTATTTACTAAATGATTTTCCTTTTCCTGCATTTTTCAATTTCTACAATAAAGATCTTCAATGTTCAAAATAGTTATAAAATCAATCAAAGCATCTTCTAAATTTCTCTTACGAATCCAATATTTATGCTATTGTTTTCTCTCATTACTTTATTTATACAACATTACTATTACTTGTCTTGATGAACCAATGACTGTGACATGCAATGAGACAACGCAGCAAACGGACATTGATTCAGATGAAGACGACATACCTGGTGAGATTGTCAAAGAAGTTGAGAACTTTGAGAATAGACCTAAGTCCAACCTGGACGAGACTGAAGTTATCAACTTGGAGATTCAGAAAACATAAAGGAGACTCGCATCAGCATTCATTTATCACCATCAGAAAAGAAAGAATACAAAGAGTTCCTAAAAGAGTATGAGGACGTATTTGCATGGTCGTATGATGACATGATTGGTCTAAGTACGTCTATTGTGGCTCACAAACTGCCAACCAATCCAATGTGTCCACTGGTGAAACAAAAGCTCATAAAGTTCAAACCCGACATGAGTTTGAAAATGAAAGAAGAAGTTACCAAGCAGATCAACGCCAAAGTTCTCCGGGTAGTAGAGTACCCGACATGGTTAGCCAATATTGTACCTGTGCCAAAGAAAGACGGGAAGGTCAGAGTCTGCGTCGACTACCGGGATCTCAACCGGGCCAGTCCGAAAGATGACTTCCCCTTACCAAATATACACATTCTAATTGGCAACTGCGCCAAGCATGAATAGCAGTCCTTCGTGGATTGCTTCGCTGGTTACCACCATATTTGAATGGATGAGGAAGATGCTGAGAAAGCGACGTTCATTATGCCATGGGGAGTGTATTGTTACGAGATGATTCCATTCAGCCTAAAGAATGCAGGGGCCACCTACATAAGGGCCATGACCACCATATTCCATGACATGATTCACAAGGAGATCGAGGTGTATGTGCATGATGTCATTATCACATCAAAGAAAGTTGCTGATCACATGGAGAATTTGGGGAATTTCTTTAATAGATTGCGAAAATACAATTTGAAACTAAACACCGCGAAGTGTGCATTCGGGGTTCCTACTGGGTAGTTGCTGGGGTTTATTGTAAGCCGCCGGGGAATAGAATTGGATCCGTCAAAAGTCAAAGCCATTCAAGAGCTACCACCACCAAGGAACAAGAAAGATGTGATGAGTTTCTTGGGGAGGCTTAATTACATCCGCTGGTTTATAGCATAGTCTACAGTCATCTGTGAACCAATCTTTAAAATGCTAAAGAAGGACGCTACGACCAAGTGGACCGATGATTGTCAAAGGGCTTTCGACATAATCAAGGAATATTATTCAACACCGCCAGTCCTAGTACCCCTCGAGCCAGGCAGACCTTTGTTACTCTATCTTGCAGTGTTAGATGGAGCTTGCGGTTGCGTTCTGGGGCAGCATGATGAAACAGTAAGGAAGGAACAAGCTATTTGTTACCTCAGTAAGAAGTTCACTCCATATGAGGCCCGGTATTCTCTATTAGAGCGTACCTGTTGTTCTCTAACTTGGGTCGCCCGAAAGCTGAGGCATTCCTTATGTGCCTACACAACATATCTCATATCAAGGATGGATCCACTAAAGTACATCTTTCAGAAGACCATGCCCACTGGCAAGCTAGCCAAGTGGCAAATCCTGCTGAGCAAATTCGACATTGTTTACATGACTCAGAAGGCAGTTAAAGGACAAACTCTGGCAGACCATCTTGCTGAGAACCCCGTAGATGGAGGATACGAACCCCTGAAAACATATTTTCCTGATGAGGAAGTATCATTCATAGGAGAAGACATTGTAGAATCCCTTGATGGTTGGAGGATGTTCTTTGATGGAGCGGCAAACTTCAAAGGAGTCGGTATTGGATCAGTCCTAGTATCAGAGACGGGTCAACATTATCTGATATCCGCCAAATTCAGGTTCCCTTGCACCAACAATATGGCCGAATATGAAGCCTGCATCTTGGGGCTCAATATAGCCATTGACATGAACGTCCAGGAATTGTTAGTCATCGGTGATTCAGACTTATTGGTACATCAGGTACAGTGAGAATGGGAAAAAAATAATTCCAAGATATTGTCGTATCTGCACCACGTACAAGAATTAAGAAAGAGGTTCACAAAGATAGAGTTCCGGCATGTCCCCAGAATCCCGAATGAGTTCGCCGACGCATTAGCTACTTTGTCCTCAATGATCCAACATCCAGAAAAGAATTTCATTGACCCTATTCCTATAAAGATCCATAATGAGCCAGCTTACTGTGCCCATGTCGAAGAAGAAGCAGACGGAAATCCTTGGTTTCATGACATCGATGAGTACTTGGCAAAAGGAGAATACCCTGAGCTTGCAAATTCCACTCAGAAACGTACACTTCAGAGATTGTCCAACAATTTCTTTCACAGCGGAGGAATCCTATATAGGAGGACTCCCTATTTGGGGTTATTAAGATGTGTCGACGCAAAAGAAGCATCAAAATTGCTAGAAGAAATTCATGCTGGGACTTGTGGCCCACATATGAATGGTTTTGTTCTAGCAAAGAAGATACTCCGAGCTGGTTACTTTTGGATGACTATGGAAACGGACTGCATCCAATATGTTCGGAAGTGCCATCTCTGCCAGATACATGGGGATATGATAAAGGTGCCTCCAAGTGAGCTCAATGCAACCAGCTCACCATGGTCGTTCGCCGCTTGGGGTATGGACGTTATTGGACCAATCGAGCATGCCGCCTCCAATGACCACATGTTCATTTTGGTCACCATTGACTACTTCACTAAATGGGTCGAAGCAGCCTCCTACAAAGCAGTTACTAAGAAAGTCGTGGCCCACTTTGTCCGCGACCGCATTGTTTGTCGGTTCGGAGTTCCAGAGTCAATCATCACCGATAATGGTTCTAATCTCAACAGTGACTTGATGAAAGCTATGTGTGAAACTTTCAAGATCAAACACACCACAGCATACAAACCTCAGATGAATGGAGCCGTAGAGACCGCTAACAAGAACATCAAGAAGATACTAAGGAAGATGATAGAAAGGCACGAGAAGTGGCATGAAATGTTATCATTCGCCTTATTGGGATACCGCACCACTGTCCGCACATCAACAGGGGCAACTCCCTATATGCTAGTTTATGGTACATACGCTATAATTCCTGCCGAAGTGGAGATTTCATCTCTAAAATTATACAGGAAGCTGAGCTTAGCGATGCAAAGTGGGTAAGGAGCCGTTATGCGCAACTAGTCCTCATTGACGGGAAGAGAATGCATGCAGTATGTCATGGTCAACTATATCAGAACAGAATGGTTAGGGCCTCCAACAAGAATGTCAGCTCGAGACGATTCACACCAGGGCAAATGGTGTTAAATAAAATCTTTCCGCATCAAGATGAAGCCAAGGGGAAATTCTCTCCCAACTGGCAAGGTCTGTACATGGTTCATAGAGTGCTGACAGGAAGAACACTCATACTTGCAGAAATGGACGGAGAAGTTTGGCCGAAACCAATCAATTCAGATGCAGTCAAGCGCTACTATGTGTAATCTTTATGCTTTCTCAGTAATGTAATTTGAACTACGCCTGACCTGATTCCCCTTTAAGAGGGGATACGTAGGCAGCCCTATGGGTTCGGTCAAAATTCAATAAAAATCTATTTTTCCCCGCAATTGGAAATTGGGGAAGAATTTTGAGGAGGGTCCTCAAAATTATAAAGCGAGTAGCAGTCCATAAGCATTCACCCAGCCAACTGGGGACCCTCAAAATTCTGAAGCAAGTTCAGCCAATCGCCACACGAGCAACAGTCAGAGGCGTCCACCCAGCAAACTGGGGCAGAATTTTAAGGAGGACCCTGAAATTCCGCAGCGGAAGAGGTCGCGATGTCTCAAGCCGTGTCATGTCGTCGGTTCATCTAAAAAACTATTTTAGATTATATATTATAAAATCATGCATATTTATTTTTTTTCTAAAGCGGCTTGTTTAGCGAACGCTACCCCAATGACACAGACAGTATCATCATGATCAAGCAAACGAGCCAAGCAAATCCAGAAGGAATGCGAACTAACCTTTCCCCTTTACAAAACTCACGATCTTTCTTTGGATGCAGGCACACAATTTCAAAAGCCCCGAAACATATTATCCGCTTAAAGGACAGACATCGTTCCTCAAACTCGTCATGCCAACATTTATTATCATCACAAACGATGCTTCATTATCACAATGCTCTACCGCAATTTAACACCCGCTAAGAATTTCTGTTGTCCTTCCTTAATTCTTTCATAGGGATACCTTTCTGCCTTCCGAGACTAAACGTTGTCTCCATCTTCATTCGCATATTGCATAAGGCTACCTTTCTGCCTTCCAAGACTAAATGATGTCTCCATCTGCATTTGAATATTGCAAACGATGTCTCCATCTGCATTCGAATATTGCATAAGGCTACCTTTCTGCCTTCCGATGTTAAACGCTACCTCTATCTGCATTCGCATGTTGCATAAGGCTACCTTTCTGCCTTCCGAGACTAAACGTTGTCTCCATCTGCATTCGCATATTGCATAAGGCTACCTTTCTGCCTTCCGAGACTAAACGTTGTCTCCATCTGCATTCGCATATTGCATAAGGCTACAATTCTGCCTTCCGAGGCTAAACGTTGTCTCCATCTGCATTTGCGTATTGCATAAGGCTACCTTTCTGCCTTCTGAGACTAACGCTATCTCCATCTACATTTGCATATTGCATAAAGCTACCTTTCTGCCTTCCGAGGTTAAACGCTACCTCCATTTACTTCTCAAAAGCAACCAATGCCTCTAGCATTATTTACTGCGCTTTCCCTTTGGGCTAAGCTCTGCCCCTTTAATTCGCAAGACTAAGCTCTGTCTTGTCAGCATCATACTATTGCATTTTCATGGGCTGAAATATCGCCAACTCATCCAAAGGCGTCATCGTTCGGAGACACCATCTTCATGGCCCGAGAACACCATGTCATGGCCTGAGGATCTCTTTTATAAGTTTGCATATCATTATTCAAAGGCATCATGGTTTGGAGGCATCATCTTCATGGCCCGAGAACACCATGTCATGGCCTGAGGATCTCTTTTATAAGTTTGCATATCATTATTCAAAGGCATCATGGTTTGGAGGCATCATCTTCATGGCCCGAGGACATAATTTCATGTCCTGCGAATCCTGCATCAAGAAATTCATGGCCCAGGACACCATGGTCTAAAGACGTCACCCTTAACCGTCCAAAGACAACATTCATAGTCCAACGGGAATTTACATCATGTTTAAATTACACACAATATATGCTTGTATTATTTATTTGCAGGTAATCTGGCAAGCAATTTGCCATCCCAGCAGGAGCGGTCCCGCCCAGTTCTCCTATCAATCCCATAAGGCGTTTGTTCACCTAACCTTATACTTTGTGTCTGTTCTTGTAAAACTTCATCGGTATACTTCGCCGATGACTCCTAAACTACATACGGCCTGATTCCTGTAAAAATAGGGATATGTAGGCAACTCAAAAACCAGGGTACGACCTAAATCTCTCCATACCATTTCACTCGGTCAAAATTGGCCATCATATCTTTACCCGACAACTCTTTCATCCTTCCCGGGTAAAGAGGGGCAGCTGTTGATACCCAGTTTTTTTTCTCAAACTATTTTTTAAAACTTGCATATATACCTTCAAAATCAAGTTCCATAACAATTGGTATTTTTCATAATTTTCTTATATTTTTATAAATTTATTTCTAATTTATCCAGTATTTTTTTATCTCTAATAATTGATTGTAAATTGCATTACAAATGATTTCAAAGACATCTCTTGACTTAATAGATTATTTTTTGCCTTGTTAGGATCAAATTATTTCGCAACCGGTCAAATTGGTACCTTTTGGCTATAATTGCAATAATTTTGTAATTATAACCTAACCATATATTTTATGTTATTTCTATCCAATAATTGGTCATTTATATTGATTAACCATTTTATTTTATTTCTTAATCACCAATTTCATTCTTTTGATTATTAGTTATTTTAAATAATTTTAATTAAGCATTTAATATTTTAATTGAGTATTTAACAGCTAGCCACATTTTATTTAAATTCTAGCCCCAATTAAACCCAAAACCACCCAATTGAAATAACCCAACAAACCCAAGACCAATTCCTATACTACCCGGCTTAGCCCCAAACCAATCTGAGTCGTTGACCAAATTAGATCAATGGCCCAGATTTTTGTTACCTTTATTAACCTAGACTAACCCCCCNACCCCTCTCATTCTCACTGGTCCCTCATCTCTCTAACTCTCTCTCTCTAGTCTCTTCTAGAGACTTCCTGTCTCTTCAGATTTCGATGGAACTCTTCATCTTCTCTGGTCATCCCTTCACGGGAAACCTCGAAACCTTCACCACCATCTGCCTCCTATGGTTTCCTTATGCCGGAAATGTCATCCCTAAGGCCCTCGAGGGGCGAGGACCCGTCTGTTCACACCCATGGTATTCCTGCTTACCCCAGGCCTTCAAGGCTTTGATTTCGAGTGAGTTATGTGACCTTTGAGGCTGAGCCAGTGACATTTGAGGTTTTTCTCATCTTCTCTGAGGTTTTCTTTGAAACCCTAAGGTTTGAGACTTCCGATTCCTTCAGATCTACAATAGATTTATGCATATTACGAGTTATTATGATGTTTCCTTTAAAGATCTTCTATTTTTTTCTAAACGGTTCTTCACTTTTAACTAATGTTCCGAAACCCTTTTTCAAAATGGTTTTCTTTGTCGATTTTTAAGACTATCTCATGATTTTCCCTCCCATTTTTCATTATTGAAATCTTTTCCTTCTGGTGTGGTCAGTGCATGTGTTCGATTGTCACGAATGGCTTGAATTTCTGGTAATATTACTCTGTTTTTCCTATTAGGGTTTATGACTCTTCGTCTCTTTTGTGTATATCATGTCTACTCTATTGATTTGTACTAGTACCTGTGTGAAACCCTAATTTTTTTAGACATAAAACCCTGAAAACTATTACTTTGCCTGCGTGTTCGCATATGTTCTTATGTTTCATTGATCTTTACCCTATGTTGTTTGTCTTTGGTCCTTCTTGCCTCCTTAGCTCACATGATTCCTAATTTCATATACTAGGGTTTCTGTGTTCTTGCTTAACAACCGTGTTGTTTCATGTTGATTCTCTTCAATTAATATTATGCTTGCTTAAGTCCTTGATTCTGTGTTATTTGTCACTCAATTGTTGCCTAACTTATAGCTATGCTTATAATGTGGTCATTCATGCTATACATAAGAGTCTCTATTCACTACTTGGTTTGAATTTCTAATTCACTATGATTCGAAAAGCCCTACTGACCTCTCATGAGATATTCTACTGATTTCCAACCCCTAATTTTTTTTCTTACCTTGATTTGTTTCTGTGATTGATATTGCTTCCTTAATTGATATTTTTCTGAAACTAGTCTCAATTGCTTGCTTGATTTGGTCTGAAATTATTTTCTTACATGTCCTATGCATGGTAACTTTCCTTGATTATGCTTACATACTAGCCGTTTGAGTTCAACCTTCAATTAAGGGATACTTAATTGCTTGTCATGCACACTGTTTTACCTCCTTTCCTTATTCGTTACCTACCATTTGAATAACTCCTTAATTCAAGGGAGTACTTGGGCTAGTTATGCTCTGATTGGTTCCCAGTCCCTTAATTATGGCTAATTTGATTCCTAACCTTTATTTTCACCTAGTTTCAAACTATATATATATATATATATATACTCTATTCATTCTATGGCAGACACACGAACTAATATGTTCAACTCTCTCTCTCTCTCTCTCACACACACACACAATTAAAAAACTCTCTGTTCTCTCTCTCTCTTCTGTGCTAGTTACTACTATTCTAGGTTAGCGGGCTACAAGCCAAGGCTAACTATTGTGCATCTCCTACTTCCTGTTTGTGTTACTGCTTTCTTCATTTCATAGGTATGTTCTAATTCAGATTTCAGTTCTCAAACCAACATGTTTCTATTACTGTTGCGATTCACTGTGTTTCTAATTTGCTATTACTTATTATTTTGTTGTTCAACATGTAACTAGGATCCTGAAATCCATTCACATGTTAAGTTAGGCTTTACTTGTCAATGACCAGCATGTTTCTGTATACTTAACACTTGTTTCTTATGTGAATCCCCATGCCTATGATTGGTACATTAGTGATCATAGTCTTAGTTTCTTGGTGTTGATATGTTAACCTAACCCAGTACTTTACTGTACCCCTGATCCTCTGAACCCTTAGGAGCTTCTGATTGCATGCCTATATGTGTTTCTGCCTACTATATGTTTGCCCTTACATGCTCTGTATTTGTCCCTCAAATCCCATTACCCCTGCTTGTGATTGTTGGACTATCCCTGGTCCTTTGTGTCATGTTGAACTTCTATTCCAATCAAGTTTCCCTCTTCAAAATTGTTTTTCTTACTTACCCTTTCTCAAAATTATTTTCCTACTTAAACCTTTTAAACAAAAAAAGCATTCCCACATATACTATTAGAAGTCTAGGTTTTTTCCCTTCTGTGTGAGCATTGCCATGGGACCCTTGAGCTCTCTCTGAACTTTGACACACAGAGGCTGGCCATTCCACACTACACTTACTCTATTTTTGGCTATGAAATCTGGGTGTGAGAACTGTCCGGGAGCCCTTGAGGTCCTTAGGGAACTTTGACACACCCGGATTGTGAAAAGGCTGTGAAACATTACCTGGCATTGAGGGCCTGGAGACTTGAGCCTATTCTGTAGGCTCCCTATAGTTAACTTCTTATTTTTCTTCTATTTCAGTTGTGTAATTCATATTCAATGGTCTGTAATAATTAATTGTAAACAATTCTGGGGTCGGATAGTGAAAAATAGATGGGTGATATGCATGCTGTAGTATAATTAAGGGTAGAGACCATGTTTCTATGTTTATTTTCTCTATACGCAATAGCATCCATGATTAGGTACAACATGCCATGCATTAGATATCATGCTACTTAGGATTTATGTGTATTCAATATCTCATCTACGCTTAGAAATCCTGCATATAGGATAAATAATAAAATAAGTTGTTATTGCGTGATTTTTCCCATGTTCTAAAACTTCACTAGAAATACTGTCTTAGGATAAATTAACTGCAATCATGTCTCATCATGATATACACGTAGGATCCTGTTTTAGGTAAACAACCATTAAAAATCGGTCACCTATGCTATTCCTGAAACTGTGCATAATGTTATGATTTTATGTGTGTCACCCCTCCTTTATTATACGCCCCAAAGGGGGTACGGGAGTTTTTCCACTTAAAGTGACATTATTCG
>ML303940.1:0-26106 GCA_005239505.1 Nicotiana paniculata
ATGATAAGAATAACCACTATTCGACCAATTATCATTCCAAGATGCCATGTCAAGAAAGATAATGAAATATTAAATTAAGATACAAATAAAAAATAAAAAAAAATAAAACTTAAATAGACAAAAGTAAATTCAATCTATTAGAATAGTTAATTTCTAAGTCCCCGGCAACGGCGCCAAAAACTTGTTGGTCCCAAACGCACACGCAAGTATACGTGGTCGACAAGTAATATAGGATTGTAAGTCCAGATATCGTACCCACGGAGACTTGTGATTAGCTATCAACTAAATTAAACCCAAACAATTAATCTATTCAAGCGAATACTAAAGTATGAATATTTAACTAAAAATAATCTAGAATAGTAAACTATAAAATTAACGAAACAAATTGGCGAAATTAGACAGGAATTCAATAAGAGCCGATATTCTATAGCTATGGGTTAGCAAACAATCCTGTTGAGTCCACCTAAATCGTCTAATTAATTTATCTGGTTTATTGATTGACGAGGTTAATATTGCTCGTAGCCTTCTCCCGAAGTACAACTTGCCTATTCAAGCTAACCTAACGCCTATATTCCTATGAANTAAACAACAACGTTCATGTAGCACCCAAAACTCTAGAACTAATAAACTATGAAATTAAAGGAAAGGAAGAGAAGAAAAACTAGGTAGAAGCCTCCTTCAAGCGTGGTGTGTGTTCCTCCCCGTCAAAATCCCCCACGTGAATATCCTTCAAAATATTTTAGATCCCCCTGAAGGGTTCGATGCTCTCAAAGTAGGTTTTTGGGTCTATTTATATGTTTTGGGATAAACCCTAAACGTATAGGATACTTCTATTCAAACCGGAAAACACTTAAAACCTTCAAAACTCGGATTGGACCGGACCAGGGACCCCAGGCGTTAAGCCCCAAACGCCCAGCTATAGCCTGGGCAGGCCTAGCGTTAGGGCTGTAACGCGCCCCAAACGCCTGTTCATGCCAGGATTTATAGCCCAAACGCCCAGCTATAGCCTGGTATGACCAGGCTTTACAGCTCAAACGCCCGGCTATAGCCCGGGTCACTCCTTTTCGACTCTTGAGCGTATTTTTGACGTTTATGCATCCATTTAGCTCGGCTTCCATCTCCAATTCACCTACACATGAAATAGACCCATTATACATATATGACGTGTATTTTTATCATTAACGCACATAAAATGTAAGGCACATAATTCTTTAAACCATGAATTATAGCCACGCATCAGAGGTTCCAGCTCAGACTATTCCTGTCGGACTGGCTCAGGTCTCGGAGGGGTTTATTGCCACCCAGTGCTTCAGGATGCTTTGGTCTGATTGGTGGGCCTTATGGAGAGTGTAATCTAGACTGGCGCATTCCCTATGGCACCAGCCGTATCTCAAGCTAGAGGATGAGCCTAGAATCCTGCTACTCACACTCTGGAGCAGATGGCTCCCCAGTTTCAGACTCCAGCAGCTCATCGGAGTAGTTCAGCCGGTTGCTGCAGCACCGCCCGATGATGGGTCAGCTATGTCTTCTGAGGCTTTGTGGAGTTTGGATGGATTTACCAATCTCTTTCTAGTCCATTTCAGTGGTGATACCTCAGAGGATCCCCATGAGTATCTTGATAGTTGTCATGAGGTTCTTCGGAACATGGGTATATTGGCGACTAATGGGGTCGACTTTTCTGCTTTTCAGATGACTGGTTCCGCCAAGAAATGGTGGAGGGATTATTTATTGACTAGACCAGCTGGGTCGCCTGCTCTTACTTGGGACCATTTCTCACATCTCTTCCTAGAGAAGTTTCTGTCTATCACCTTAAGAGAGGAGCGCCACCGTCAGTTCGAGCGTCTCCAGCAAGGCAGCATGACTGTTACTCAGCATGAGACCCGTTTTGTGGATTTGTCCCGTCATGTTATTCTTTTGCTTCCCACCGAGAGAGAGAGAGGGTAAGGAGGTTTATGGAGGGATTTTCTCAGCCTATTAGATTGCATATGGCTAAGGAGACTAGGAGCGAGATTTCTTTTCAGGATGTGACCATTGTCGCCAGACGAGTCGAGATGGTTCTTGGACAGGGAGGTCAGGGGTCAGATAAGAGACCTCCATTCTGGTGGGTTCAGCGGTGCCTCATCTGGAGGCAGGGGTACTTTTGGTAGAGTCCATCCTCCCAGGTCGTTCCATTCAGCGCTTCAGGCATTCCACGGTGCTTCAGTGAGTCGTGGTTCTTATGTCTCTCCTTCTGGCCAGCCAGCCTATAGTGCACCACCAGCTCCTATTAGAGCACCTCCTCTTCAAAGTTATTTGTAACATTCCGTACCTCAGCATTAGGATGTACCGTAGTAAATCCACATGA
The DNA here is from genome assembly GCA_005239505.1 of Nicotiana paniculata. NCBI lineage: Eukaryota > Viridiplantae > Streptophyta > Magnoliopsida > Solanales > Solanaceae > Nicotiana > Nicotiana paniculata. The sequence continues at coordinate 2,345 of ML303940.1, forward strand.
GTTCGAAGGGATTATGTCTATTATGAGGTTATAGAAGGTTTAAGACATTATTATTGTGAGACCGTGTAAGTTTACAACTTTGATACTATTAGATATTATGTTAGCGTGGTATTTTCTTTTAAGTGAAGTATTTAAGTAAAAGTTTTAGAAGTATAATTTTAGATAGTTACCATTATTACTATTTTCGCATATGATAAATTATACACATAGTATAAGAAAGTTTATGAGATTTTCTTTATTGTAAAGATAGAAATTATTTTCTCACAAAAAAAGAAGGTTATCTTTTTTACCATTTTAAGAATTAAAAGTACGAGAATTTTTACTCGTTATATGAGATTAGGAAAATTATAAGTTAAGAAAATATATGTATTTTTACATGAATGTTTTAATAAAAATAATGGTGTATGTATTTATTTTATATGGTACCACATGAACATAATAGTAGGATGTATAAAGTGTATTAAAAATAAGTAAAATTTTAAGTAATTGGAGACAATTCTTAATTATGCGGGTAATTGGTTAATTACCGGGTAACAGGACATTACCTAATTACCTAATAAGTGGATAAAAATTAAAATTTTCCACCCCCATCCCCATGTTGCATCCTCCTCACCTTCTAACTAATGACTTATTAGTCATTTAAAATAGGTGTCACATTGTTAGAAGATAAAGTCCACTTTACAGATGCTATAACTTTGCACCTATCGATTGTCTTTAGTGGATGTATTTTTTGTACCAAAAAAAATAATTATCTAGTTAAGGAGGCATAGCTATTGTGTATAGCTACCTAAGAACAAGAATTGATCCTCAGTAGCTGCTCAAACCTGCTATATACATGTAAAGGATGTTTACCTTGGAAGACAGAAAATGCATAGTGGTTAATACAACTGCCTAAAGGAACTAGGTCAAAAAGGAATTTTGAATTATCTTGCTAACTCTTCAGGTCTGTTTATTGACACAATGAATTACTAGCATTGTTCATGGGTGGCTTAAAATGACATGCTATATGGCCCGTGGTTTCTCTATCCAATTCGTAAGGAAGTTGTTGATATTCTAAGCCTGGTTATAAGGAAAGCTTTGAACCAATTGTAAGTTCATTGTTAGAGGTATAGAGAACGAGATGCACCTGGGAGATCATTGCAATTTGCAATGACAAAAACATTTGGCAAGTCCGCGAAGGATATTATATTTGTTTCTCTCTTTGTACTTGTAATCACCTTTAGCTGTTTCAAGTGTCGGAACCAGGTATGTTAAGGCTAAGCCCTTTCTTCATTTTGGAACGATCTCTTCATTTACACAAGTTTGATAACGAGGCATAAAGACAAATTCATATCCCGGAATTTACGTATATTTTGGTAGTCTCGCAAGTTACAATATTTTCTTTATCGGGACTTCATATTCAATTGATATTTCCTTCTTCCAGTCAAGAGATCACAGAGTCTATATATATACAGTATCACAGTATTTTCATTACCATCAGGCTATAATCGATGGGCAGGCCCCTATTAGGCAACCTCCGATCAGATGGTAAGATATATACCGAGCCTGCTGTGGTCGAGCGCCTATGAGCGAACCCAGTTGGTCGAGATACAGAGCCTAGTATAGACGTGCGCCTATGAGCGAGCCTACTACGGTAGAGCAATTATATATATATATATATATATATATATACCAAGCCTTATAGGGCCGGACAACTATTTTACTTACTATATTGAGATAGTTGAGTAAGTATCAGCATGTAAGCATATCTTCATATTATCTTTGACTTCCATATGCTTTTATTTTTTATATTATCAGTTCAGTTTCAGCTTTCAGTATATTGCCTTACATACTCAGTACATTATTCGTACTGACGTCCTTTTGTTGGGGACGCTGCATTCATGCCTGCAGGTATAGATAATCAGATTGATGAGCCCTCATAGTAGACGAGGTTTGCATTCAGCGAAGGATCGGTAAGACTCCACCTCATTCGCAGTGCAACCAAGTATGTGAATCATTGTGTCAGAATTTGGCTATAGACATATGGGTAAGTTGGTGCCCTGTCCTGTTTGATGTTAAATAATATTAGAGGCTTTGTAGACAGAGGTTCAGTTTGTACAGTATGTCAGAGTCCTTGATGGCCCATATGTATTCATATTTTAAGAACGGTAGTTTATTGATACAGTGTTGCCCACTTATAGTTGTACATTATGAGTCGTGGCCATGTGGGCCCATGATAGTTACAAAAGGAATTAGTTCATCTAACGCGATCTATTTATGTTCTAGTTTTGGTCGAACGATCATGAGTTATAGAGTGGTTCGTTCAGGCCAATTAGGCACCGGTTGCCAGTCATGCCTCCCAAAGTTTGGGGCGTGACAAAGTGGTATCTGAGCGGTTCGTGTCCTAGGGAGTCTACAAATTCGTGCCTAGTAGAGTCTCACTTATGGGTATGTTGTGCGCTTCATTTATAATTGAGAGGCTATAGGGCATTTATGAAATGTTACCCTTCTTTTGTTCCCAGATCGTGCCATAGAGCTAAGTCATAATAAGTCAGTATAAAGTTTTCACCGAATTTTGTATCCACTTTACAGATGATATAATTTTTCACCTATTGATTTTCTTTAGCGGATGTATTTTTTTTTTTACCAAAAAATTAATTATCTAGTTAAGGATCGAGGCATAGCTATTGTGTATAGCTACCTAAGAACAAGAATTGATCCTCAATAGCTGCTCAAACCTGCTATATACATGTAAAGGATGTTTACCTCTGAAGATAGAAAATGCACATGAAACCTGATAGTGGTTAATACAACTGCCCAAAGGAATTGGGTCAATAAGGAATTTTGAATCATCTTGCAATCTCTTTAGGTCTGTTTATTGACAAAATGAGTTACTAGCACTTTGCATGTGTGGCTTAAAATGACATGCTATATGGCTCGTGGTTTCTCTATCCAATTCATAAGGAAGTTGTTGATATTCTAAGACCTGGTTATAAGGAAAGCTTTGAACCGATAGTAAGTTCATGGTTAGAGGTACAGAGAACGAGATGCACCTGGGAGATCGTCGCAATTTGCAATGACAAAAACATTTGGCAAGTCCGCGACTGATATTATATTTGTTGCTCTCTTAGTACTTGTAATCACCTTTAGCTGTTTCAAGTGTCGGAACCAGGTATGTTAAGGCTAAGCGCTTTCTTCATTTTGGCATGATCTCCTCATTAACACAAGTTTGATAACGAGGAATAAAGACAAATTCATATCCCGTAATTTACGTATATTTTACTAGTCTCGCAAGTTACAATATTTTCTTTTTTACTTCATATTCAATTGATTATTTCCTTCTTCCAGTCAAGAGAGTAGAGAGTCTATATATATATATAGTATCACAGTATTTTCATTACCATCGAGCTATAATCGATGGACAGGCCCCTATTGGGCAACCTCAGATCAGATGGTAAGATATATACCGAGCCTGTTGTGGCCGAGCGCCTATGAGCGAGCCCAGTTGATCGAGATACAGAGCCTAGTATGGCCGAGAACCTATGAGGGAGCCTACTACGGTAGAGAAATTTTATATGTGTGTATATATATATATATATATATATATATATATATATATATATATATATATATATATATATATATATATATATANACTTACTATATTGAGAGAGTTGAGTCCATATCAGCTGGTAAGCATATCTTCAGATTATCTTTGACTTCCAGTTGCTTTCATTTATTATATTATCAATTCAATTTCAGCTTTCAGTATATTGCCTTACATACTCAGTACATTATTCGTACTGATGTCCTTTTGTTGGGGACGCTACATTCATGCCTGCATGTATAGATAGTCAAATTGACGATAATAGTAGAAGAGGTTTGCATTCAGCGAAGGGTCGGTAACACTCCACCTCATTCGAAGTGCAGCCGAGTCTATGAGTCATTGTGTCAGAATTTTTCTATAGACGTATGGGTAAGCCGGTACCCTGTCCTGTTTGATGTGAAATAATCTTAGAGGCTTTGTAGATAGAGTTTCAGTTTAGACAGTATGTCAGAGGCTTTGATGGGCCATATGTATTCATGTTTTAAGAACGATAGTTTATTGATATAGTGTTTCCCACTTACAGTTGTACATTATGAGTCGTGGTCATGTGGGCCCATGATAGTTACAAAAGGAATGAGTTCATCTAACTCGACCTATGTATGTTTCAGTTTTGGTCGAACGATCATGAGTTACATAGTGGTTCGCTCGGGCCAGTAAGACACCGGGTGCCAGCCACGCCTCCCGAGGTTTGGGGCGTGACATTATTATCGTGGTCAGCAGGTTCGTCTAGGTCAGTCTCAGTTTCCACAGCCACAGTATCAGGATAGATATTTCGAGTATGGTGATTATGGGCATGTCTGGAGGACCTGTCTGAGATTATTGGGTGTTCATCCACAATATCAGGGTTCTCGTGCCATGGTTCCGGCACCAGTTGCTGCACCGCCTGCTCAACCAGCTAGAGGCAGGGGTCAGGTAGCCAGAGGTAGGGGCCAGACTGTTAGAGGTGGAGGTCAGGCTGTTAGAGATGGAGGCCCGCCAGCTAGAGGTCGTCCAAGATATATGGTTCAGAGTGGTGGGGCCCAACCCCGATGTTATGCTTTTCCGGCCAGACCTGAGACTGAGTCATCCGATCCTGTCATTAAAGGTACTGTTTCAGTTTGCAGTAGAGATGCTTCAGTTCTATTTGATCCGGGGTCTACTTACTCCTATGTGTTATCTTATTTTGGTTCATATTTTGTTGTACCTCGTGATCCTTTGAGTGCCCCTGTATATGTTTCCTCACATGTGGGGGATGATATTGCCGTATATCGTGTATATCATTCATTTGTGGTCATTATTGGGAGTCTTGTGACCAGTGTAGACCTTCTGCTATTAGATATGGTGGATTTCGATATTATTTTGGGTAAGGATTAACTGTCACCTTATCACGCTATTTTGGATTGTCACGCCAAGACAGTGACATTAGCCTTGCCGGGGTTGCCTCGATTAGAGTGGAGAGGGTCTCCTGGCCATTCTACCAGCAGGGTTATTTCTTATATGAAGGCTCGGCGTATGGTCGAGAAGGGGTGTTTGGCCTATTTTGTTTATGTTCTTGATTCTAGTACAGAGGTTCCTTCTATGGATTCTCTGCCTGTTGTTCGTGAATTTCCAGAGGTATTTCCTGCAAACCTGCCGGGGATGCCATCCGACAGGGATATTGATTTTTGTATTGATTTAGCTCCGGGCACTCAGCCCATTTCCATTCTGCCATACTGGATGTCCTCACCAGAGTTCAAAGAATTGAAGGAACAGTTGCAGGATTTGCTCGATAAGGGCTTCATTAGACCTAGTTCCTCTCCCTGGGGTGCACTGGTTTTGTTTTCGAAGAAGAAGGATGGGTCTCTGAGGATTTGTATAGATTATCGGCAATTGAACAAAGTCACCATCAAGAATAAGTATTTGTTGCCGAGGATCGATGATTTATTTGATCAGCTTCAGGGTGACAAGGTGTTTTGAAGATTGATTTGAGATCTGGCTACCATCAATTGAGGATTTAGGGCATCCGATGTCCCTAAGACAGCTTTCGGACGCGGTATGGGCACTATGAGTTTCTAGTGATGTCCTTTGGATTAACCAATGCCCCAGCAATATTTATGGACTTGATGAACCGAGTGTTCAAGCCTTATTTGGATTCCTTTGTGATTGTGTTTATTCATGACATCTCGATATACTCCCGCAGTCGAGAGGAGCATGAGCAGTACTTGAGGTTCGTGCTCCAGACTTTGAGGGACAGTCAGTTATATGCTAAATTTTTGAAGTGCGAGTTTTGGTTGGATTCAGTCACTTTCTTGGGCCACGTGGTGTCAGCAGAGGGTATTCAGGTATATCTAAAGAAGATTGGGGCGGTCAAGAACTAGCCTAGACCCTTTTCAGCCACGGAGATCAGGAGCTTCTTTGGTTTGGCGGATTATTACCGTCGATTTGTGGAGGGGTTTTCATCTATAGCAGCCCCATTGACCAGGTTTACCTAGAATGGTGCCCTGTTCAGATGGTCAGACGAGTGTGAGGCGAGCTTTCAGAAGCTCTAGACAGCTTTGACTATAACGCCGGTATTGGTGTTACTATCAGGTTTAGGATCTTACACGGTATATTGTGATGCATCCCGTATTGGGCTCGGAACAATATTGATGCATGAGGGCAGGGTGATTGCATATGCGTCTTGGCAGTTGAAGGTTCATGAGAAGAATTATCATGTCCATGATTTAGAGTTGGCAGCCATTGTTCATGCGCTAAAGATTTGGAGGCACTATCTTTATGACGTGTTGTGTGAGGTTTTCACAGATCATCGCAGCCTTCAGTATTTGTTCAAACAAAAGACTATGATATCATCGTCTTGAATCATCCGGGGAAGGCCAATGTGGTGGCCTACGCGTTGAGTAGGAAGGAAGTGAGTATGGGCAGTCTTGCGTTCATTCCAGTCAGTGAGAGGCCGCTAGATTTAGATGTTCAGACTTTGGCCAACCAGGTTGTGAGGTTGGATATTTCATAGCCCAGCCGTGTTCTAGCTTGCACAGTCTCTCGGTCTTCCTTGTTTGAGCGTATCAGAGATTGGCAGTATGATGACCCTCATTTGTTGGTCCTTATGGACATATTGCGGCACAGTGGTGCCAAGCAGGTTGTTGGAGATGACGGAGTTTTGAGGATGCAGGGTCGCGTGTGTGTGCCTAATGTTGATGGGCTTCGTGAGTTGATCCTTGAGGAGGCTCACAATTCTCGGTATTCTATTCACCCAGGCGCCGCCAAGATGTACCAGGACTTGCATCAGCATTATTGTTGGAGGAGGATGAAGAAGAATATAGTTGCTTATGTAGCTCGGTGCCTGAATTGTCAACAGGTGAAGTATGAGCATCAGAGGCCCGGTGGTTTGCTTCAGTAGATGGAGATTCCTGAGTGGAAGTGGGAGTGTATCAGTATGGACTTTGTTGTTGGACTCCCATGGACTAAGAGGAAATTCGATGTCGTTTGGGTCATTGTGGATAGGCTGACTAAGTCAGCACGCTTCATTCCTATGGTAGTTACTTATTCTTCGGAGCGGTTGGCGGAGATTTATATTCGGGAGCTCCTCCATCTTCACGGTGTGCCCGTATCTATCATTTCTAATCGAGGTACGTAGTTTACGTGAGTTGGGTAAGCAGGTTGAGCTAATCACAACATTTTATCCTCAGACGGACGGGCAGTCCGAGCATACTATTCAGATCTTGGAGGATATGCTCCACGCTTGTGTTATAGACTTCGGAGGATCATGGGATCAGTTCTTGCCCCTTGCAAGTTCGCCTACAACAAAAACTACCAGTCGAGCATTCAGATAACTCCCTATGGGGCATTATATGGTAGACGGTACAGGTCTCCAGTTGGGTGGTTTGAGCCGGGGGAGGCTCGGTTGTTGAGTACAGATTTAGTACAAGAGGCTTTGGACAAGGTCAAGATTATGCAGGATGGACTTCGCAGAACTCAGTCCAGGCAAAAGAGTTATGCCGACCGTAGAGTCCGTGATGTGGTATTCATGGTCGGGAAGAGAGTGTTGTTGCGGGTATCACCTATGAGGAAGTTCAAGCTGAGCCCTAGATTTATCGGGCCTTTTGAGATTCTCGATAGAGTGGGAGAGGTGGATTATAGACTTGCGTTGCCTCTGGGGTTATCAGCAGTTCATCCAGTGTTCCACGTGTCCATGCTCCGGAGGTATCATGGTGACCCGTCCGACGTGTTAGATTTCAGCTCTGTCCAGTTGGACAAGGTTTTGACTTATGAGGAAGAGCTGGTGGCTATTCTAGACCAACAGGTTCGTCAATTGAGATCGAAGAGTTATCCTTCAGTTCGACTGCAGTGGAGAGGTCAGCTATTGAGTCAGCTACTTGGGAGCCCGAGTCGAACATGCGGAGTAGATATCCCCACCTATTCTCCAGTTCAGGTACTTTTCTATGTCCGTTCGAGGACGAACGATTGTTTTAGAGGTGGAGATTGTGATGACCCAAAAAGTCATCTTGTGTTTTAGAACTCAATTCTGCGCTCTTTAGCCTTAAAATATCATTTTCACCCTCCTCGATTTGCCTGTGCATTCCGAGCGTGTTTTCGGAAAGCTTCTATGTGGTAAAATTGATGAAATAATAATTTTTGGCCTTAAAAGTTGATTTTAGTTGACTTCGTCAACATTTTGAGTAAACGGACCCGGACCCGTGTTTTGACAGTCCGGTGGGTCCGTAGTGAAATATAGGACCTGAGCGTATGTCCGAAATCGAATTCCGAGGTCCCTAGCTCGAGATATGAATTTTTGTTAAAAATTGAAAGACTGAAATGTTATGATTTTAAGAAATTGATTAATGTTTGATCTTGTTGGTATCGGGTCCGAGATTTTGGTTCCGGAGCCCGGTACAAGCCCGTTATGATATTTACACCTTATATGTGAAATTTGGTGAGAAACGAAACTGATTTGACGTGATTTGGACGTCCGGTAGTGAAAATAGGAATTTTAAAAGTGTTCATAAGAATTTCATATGTTTTGGTGCTAAATTCGTAGTTCTAGGTGTTATTTTGGCGATTTGATCGCACGAGCAAATCCGTATGATATTCTTAGACTTGTGAGAATGTTTGGTTTGGAGCCTCGAGGGCTCGGGTGAGTTTCGGATAGGCTACGGGATGTTTTGGACTTGGAAAATCTTGTGTAAATTGCTGTATTTGGTATCTTATCGATTGTTCTTCGCGATTGCGTAGTCACTCTCGCGATCGCAAAGGAGAACTAGGCTAGAAGGCAATTTTACTCTACGCGAACGCGTAGACTGGGTCGTGAACGCGGAGCAACGGGGGCATTATTTATTGTCTGTAGCTTATATTGTAAGTGTCCCGCCGTAGCCTCGTCACTCCTTCCTCGAGGTTAGGCTCGGCACTTACCAGTACATGAAGTCAGTTATATTGATACTGCACTCTGCACTTCCTGTGCAGATTTCGGAGCAAGTAGTGGCTGATCGAGAGATTAGCTCAGGTTATACAGCTCGGAGACCCAAGGTAGTCCTGCTGGAGTCCGTAGGCCTTGGCGTCCCCTTCTACATATCTTCTTTACTATTTTTCCCTTATTTACAAAACAATTGTAATTTCTTTCAGACAATTGATTGTAGAAAACTCATAGTAGGTTCGTGGATTGTGACACCGGATTTCTGGGTAGAATTAGTATGTAAGTGACATCGATATTTATACATCTTTATAGTTATTCCGCTTTATTTTGCCTGTTTACTGATAATTACTAAAAATGGAAAGAAATGGTTATATAATCTGTAATGTTGGCTTGCCTGGTAAGTGTGATGTTAGGCGCCATTACGATCCCGACGGTGAGAATTTCGAGTCGTGACAGGTAAAAGCAAGGCGCAGAAGATTGATTGTTGGTCTTGCAGATGATAAGCAAGGTGGAGAGATGATTATTGTAGGAAGGTGAGACCTAAGGTTTAATCTGTTTTTTGGTTGGGGAACAAATATATCTGTCGGGTGATATAAGGACCAAGTCAATTCACATATCTATGAAAATAATCAGTTTTTATCATTTATTTGTCGAAATCTGAAAAGTGTATTCCTCATATTAGAAATTCTACACCAAAAAAATGAAAGATCGTAACTTTGTTTGGTCATTTGCTTATGTATGTTTCTGTCGGGTGTAGTTTTTGTAAGTTGTTTCTTTAATAACTTAAATTTCATAGTTTAACTACGGAACAAAATTGTGCGTCTTATGATTTCACCAAGATGCTGTGATGCCACTGCTATATCTTTGCTTCTACATTAAACAATGCTTTTTACTCTTCTGTGTACCTGTTTCTTCCTAAATGAAATGCCAGTTTATGTCCTCAACTTGGAGGGAAGAGTTATGATAAGACAAATTCTTTCCGACCAATCAAATTGAAGTGTGATAAGGCCGCGTTTGATTGGCCAGTACATGTTATTTGTACACGTGGTGCGATTTCATTGGCCCTTTAATGTGACTTGGCATGCCTTGTCATTTTGACACGTGGCATGATCCCATTGGCTCTTCTGTTTGACTTGGCGTGCCACATCATTTGACACGTGACACCAAACTGGGTCTCTAGGAAGATGGCATATTGGACCTAATGAAGTGGGCTAATCACTTTAGCTCAACTAAATGGGCTAGCCCAATTGATTAAGACTTATTTATTTAATCCATATATTGAACTTATATAACTAATTCAATTATATTAGCCCATAATATTTATCTGGACCAATATATCTTGAATTTTAAAATATAATCCAAATTCTTTTATGGATTTAATTTTAATAAAATTTATATACCTACCATACAACAGTGAAGAAGCAAATCTGGATTTTTGTAAACCTTAGTTGTGTGGGCTGCTGTTTCCATTCTGCTCTTGCGATGTTCGTTCCCAGTAGAACTTAGAGTTCATGTGATTAGGTTTGTTGCTTATTATTTTAACCTGAAGAAGGAGAATGTATCTGTTGAATAATTATTGTAGGAAAGTTCCTCCAGATGCTTGAATGCATTGAATATGATTATTGGCTAATGCAGCCGAATCTTTCTTACCTGTACTTCACCATTAATTTACTCACTTCCGATAAGAACTAATGAATAGAATATATGGGCTTGTATTCCTTTATTGAGCTTATTGACAGTGAGTATTGTGGAAGGTATTAGTTTATCCATAAATATACCTTTCAGCGATTTATACCCAACCTTTTCAGGCAGAGTATAAGGTTTAACCCTATAAGTTATATAAATTGAACTGTAAAGAACTCTTACACTACATTGATTATAACAAGTTATTGCACTATTTTTCAGGTTAGCATATCTGACTTCCTAGTTTTGAACTTAAGTCCTGTGCACTCTGGCAATGTATAGGCTTTTTATAACATCATATTAAATTGACCTATAGTAACATATAACTCTTAGACCACCTTTTTTCCTTCATGTTTTTCTATGCATGTTTTTTGATATAAAAATCTCATTATATATGTTCCTTTTATATATATATATATATATATATATTGCTTTTTTTAGCAGGGACAAGGTACTGAAACAATGGTATCGTTCAAGGATGGTGTCGACCAAGGAGCAATTACAAGGCACTTAATATTTTATCTTTTTTTGGGATATGTATATGCGTACAGTTACAATGCACAATGAGGTGTCGTGTAGTATTATATAATTGACTCTTTTAGTAATGAGAATGTTTATAATTTTCAGTTTGAGAAATTCTTTTGGTATTTTTTAAATATTATTGGTAGTCAGTCAATGTGAATATACAATCATTAAATTTAGAGAATTCGGTTCCTACCAGAAATATATATAATTTTGGTCATTATATAGTTTTTTAGAAAATAGGTTTTAGTGGCGACATTATTTTGTCACCAAATAATAGTAATTGTTGCAATGTTAAATTTGCCACTGTTGGTTTATTTCTTATGCAGCGACTTTAGTCGCTACAGAAAGTTATTGTGTCTTTCATGGTTTATTATATTGTAGCGACACAAGTCGCTATTAACAGTCATTTATAGTGGCGACATTAACTTGCCACTACAAAAATGTTTTAGCAGCGATAGTAGTCGCCGCTAAAGATGAATAGTAGTGGCGACCCAGCTAAATTTTTATTCATGTGGAACCATTTTGTAGCGAGTTTTTTAACCTTTTGTGGCAACTATGTCGCCGAAAATATACGCTTTTAGAGGCGACTTTTGGTGTCACCACAAATACCTTTCAGTTTCGGTTTTGCTTGTAGCAACACAAATGTCGCCACTAATAACATGTACTTTAAGGGATTTTGTAGCGACTTTGGTCGCTGCAATAAGGCTGTTTTCTTGTAGTGTGAGCTCGAACGAACTGTTTTCATAAAAGAATAAAAAATATATAATAATAAGGATGACTGAGTTCATTCTTATGACGATCCGATATGTCGTTTTGAGTACTAGACTACCGTGTTCCGAGACTCCTTAGTAGCACCGTTTGTCACAACCCAAAAATCACTAATCCTGATGGCACCTAAATCGATCCGCTAGGTAAGCCAACTAACACTCAATACAAACCAAATGAAATTGAAGGAAAATAGTGAAGAATTATCTGAGCTATTACAAATTAACCCAAGAACCGGTAGTATGAATCACGAGCTTCTAAGACTTGAAATTTACAAAGCTGATACAAATAATTACTCGATCTGTTTGAAAGTTACATAAACAGATTAACAAAATCTAAAGTTACCTAGGACAAGTGGGAGCTATATTCGGAATGCACGAACACCTTCAGGGTAAGCTCCCGAGATCACCAGCAGCTCCGCTCCAAAAATATTCACGCAAGGTGTAGAAGTGTAGTATGATTACAATCGACCTCATGTACCCCATAAACTTTTGTCTAACCTCGTCGAAGAAGTGACATGACTTTTTTTGTTAAAAGATGCTCACTGATAAAACATGTAACGTAAACTAGCAATAGAACGGTGCTACAATATAACAGAATAGAGTTCACAAAATGGATATACAAAGCAATAGCGGAGAACTAGCAGAGATCACAATTCAATAGTTTCCAATATCTCGACCAATATTTTCCATAGAGCGAAAACCAATAAACCACAATAGTCACCCCATAACTGTCATGACCCCAAGTCCTAACAGGCCGTGATGGCGCCTATCGTGGAACTAGGCTAGCCAACCATCACATTACTACGCATTTATTAAATTATAGAAGTTCAAAATTTAATAATAAGCAGCAACTATAGCATAGAATAATGTAATTAAGTCTTAGCGTCCCAATAATAGTCTAACAACTCTAAACAAAACCTCCCAAGACTGGAGTCAATAGTCATGACCATCTAAGAATAAATAAATCTAACTCTCCTAAAACTATAATATATGTCTCTGAATCAAACGCTAAAACTAAATAAGGAAGGGAAATGGAGAAGCTGTGGACGCTGGACAGCTACCTCGAAATCCCGTGAACTGATGCTACGAGCAAGGACATCTACTGCTCCGGATCGTCACCTGAATCTGTGCACAGAGGCACAGGGAGTAATGATGAGTACGCCAACTTAGTATTAATGAAAATAAATCACAGTCTGAGAATTTTAAAACACACAGTACAGATTCACAATTTCACAAACCAGTAAAACACCAAGTCACCATGTAGTATTCATCAAATAATAAGTTCGAAATCAGTTTCCGAAAATCCTTTGAAATAAGTGTAATATTAGTATACCTCTGTAAAACTCTCAGTAAAAACCAGTTTGAAAACGAAGTAACTAATAGCTCGAAAAGATAGTAAAATCATCATAAATCTGCCCCTAGGGCCAAAATCATTTCTTGTAACAGTTGCCCCTCAGGCATTCTCTCAATCACTCAGTATCAATCATCACTCAGTATCAGCCCCGCGGGCAATAAGCATCACTTAATAGGTACCTGCGCTCACTGGGGGTGTGTACAGACTCCGGGGAGGCTCCTACAGCCCAATCACTATAACAACATAAGGCCTGAAAGCCTCCTCACAATATAGGCCTGAAAGCCTCCCTCATATAAGGCTTGAAAGCCTCCTCACCTCTCATATAAGGCCTGAAAGCCACCTCACCTCTCATATAAGGCCTGAAAGCCTCACTTAGTAAGACACTCTCAATTTACCCTTAGGCCATAAACATACCGGGTTCTCGACCCAAAATAGTGTTTTATTTTTCAATAAATAGTATCAAATACTCTAAGTGTCAACCAATTTATCAGGGAAAGACTGAGTGAAAAATCATAACATATCGGTGAGGAAAATGTAGTAAACACAACCCCCAAGGGGAAAACAGATCGGCACTAGGCCCCAAACACGGCTTACAGCCCAAATCATATCATAATAAAATAATACTAATTAAGCATGGCTTAAAAGTCGGTTTAGAAACTCAATAGTCGCCTAAATAGGAAATGTATTTCCAAAGTTTCAACCTTTGCATTTCAAAACCCGTGAATGGGTGCATTCTCCGGGGTTTCATACCCTCAGGACAGGATTTAAAGACATTACTTACCTCAAACTAGCCCGGAGACTATTCTGCAACACGCTTGCCTCTCGTATCAACTTTTGAAGGCTCCAAATCTACCAAGTTCAGATTTTTATCATCAATTTATGCTTAAGGAATAAATTCCAATCGAAAAATATCAAATTTAGCTCAAAAACCCGAATTTAGTCAAAACTCAAAACTCATAAATTTTTATATAAGACTGTTCTTCATCATCTCACGAGTCCGTACATATAAAGAACACTAAAATCGGGGTTTGTTTGATCCCTCAAATCAATCCCTAAAGGTCTCAAAATCTCAAGCCCTAAACCCACCATTTTCTACTGATTTTCATGAATTAATACTGAGATTATGTTCTATAATCACCCATAAACGAGTTTTACTTATCAAAACACTTACCTCTATGAAGAACACTGATTTCCCTCTTCAAAGATCGCTTCCAGAGCTCTTTGTCCGTACAAAAATGGTGTAAAAAGGGTTTAAGTCGCGAAGGATTTATTTTATACTTTCTGCCCAGGGGTTCCGCACCTGCGCCCAATTTCACGCACCTGCGGTCCCACTAACCACACCTGCAACTTTTCCGTGGCTGAACAAATCTCGCCCCTGCGGAGCCTTCTTTCGCTACTGCGGGCCCGCACCTACGGCCAAACTTCCGCAAGTGCGGAAATCACTGTGATTTCACACCAGCAGCTTTTTGCTGAAATTTCCAACTCCGAACTTCCCGTTAACCATCCGAAATAATCCCGAGCCTCTCGGGACCCCAACCAAACATACTAACACGTCACATACATCATTCAAGCTTAGTTGCACTCTCAAAACACTAAAACTAACATCAAAACACCAAAATTACATCGGATTCAAGCCTAAAAACTTTCAATTTTTCTAAAATCCACCAACGATGCCGAAACTATCCAAAACAACTCCGATTGACCTGAAATATTGCAGACACATCCAAAATGACATTACGAACCTGTTCTAACTGTCGGAATTCCATTCCGACCCCGATATCCAATTTTCCACTGCCGACCGGAAATCGCCAAAAACTAACTTTCGCCAATTCAAGCCTAATTCTACATCGGGCATCACAAAATTATTCTGAACACACCCCTATGTCCCAATTCACCTAACGAAGCTATCCGAGTCATAAAATCTGCATCCTGAGGTTGTTTACCAATAAGTCAACTCTCAGTTGACTTTTCCCCATTATAAGGCTATCTTTAAAGGCTAAATGACTGAACTCTCACTACAACCATTCGATTTCAAGCCTATCGACTCTAACATATCAATAACAGAATAACCAACCTATGACAAGTCAATAACAATAATTATAATGCAGGTTCTACGTAACGACGGACCAGGTCGTTACATTCTCCCCCTCTTAAACAAACGTTCGTCCTCGAACGGGTCTAGAAACATACCCGTCGGTCTGAGGATGAAATGTAGTTCTAAACTCTACATCAGTACCCATACCTCTCTGTACGGATCTCCAGAACTGAGATGTGAACTGATTACCTCTGCTAGAAATAATAGAAACCGAAACTCCATGCAACCGGACAATCTCCTTAATGTAAATACCAGCTAACCGCTCTGAAGTATAAGAAGTGCTGACATGAATGAATAACTTGGTCAATCTACCTACAATGACCCAAATAGCATTAAAACCCTTCGAAGTCCGTGGAAGCCCGACTACGAAGTCCATAGTAATCCGCTCCCACTTCCACTCCGGAATATCTAACCTCTGAAGTAATCCACCTGGTCTCTGGTTCTCATACTTGAGCTGCTGGAAGTTGAGACACCATGCTACATACTCAACAATATCTCTCTTCATCCGCCTCCACCAATACTGCTGTCTCAGATCCTGGTACATCTTCGCGACACCCGGATGAATAGAATACTGCGAACTGTGAGCCTCTGCTAATATCAACTATCGAATACCATCCATATTGGGCACGCAAATACGGCCCTGCATCCTCATAACTCCGTCATCACCAATAGTCACATCCCGGGCATCACCCCGACGAACTTTATCCGGAAGAACTAACAAGTGGCGGTCATAATACTGGCGAGCTTTAATCTGATCATAAAGAGAAGACCGGGAAGCCATGCTACCTAACACCCGTGAAGGGTCTGACAAATAAAATCTCACCAACTATCCCGCTAAAGCCTGAACATCAAGTGCTAACGGTCACTCTGCTTCTGAAAGGTAAGCCAGACTCCCCAAACTCTCAGCTCTGCGAATCAAGGCATCGGCCACCACATTGGCCTTCCCCGAGTGATACAAAATAGTAAGATCATAATCCTTGAGAAGCTCTAAACATCTCCTTTGACGCAAATTCAAGTCCTTCTGCCTCAGCAGATAATGCAAGCTACGATGATCAGTGAAAATCTCACACTGTACCCCATACAAGTAATGCCGCCAAATCTTTAAGGCATGAACAATGGTAGCTCACTCAAGGTCGTGCACTGGGTAATTCTTCTCGTGCACCTTTAACTGTCTAGACGCGTAGTCGATCACCCTACCATCCTGCATCAACACCGCTCCAAAATGAACTCTAGAAGCATCACAATAGACTGTGTAAGAACCCGAACCAGTAGGCAACACCAAAACCAGAGTTGTGGTCAATGCTGACTTGAGCTTCTGAAAGCTCTCCTCACACTTGTCAGACCATCTGAATGGAGAACCCTTCTGGGTCAATCTATTCAATGGTGAAGCAATAGAAAAGAATCCCTCCACAAAACGACGGTAATATCCCGCTAAACCAAGGAAACTCTGAATATTTGTAGCTGAGGACAGTCTGGGCCAACTCTGCACCGCCTCAATCTTCTTCGGATCAACCTGAATACCCTCACTAGACACCACGTGCCCCAAGAAAACCACTGAACCAAGCCAAAAATCATACTTGGAGAACTTTGCATAAAGCTTCTCCTCCCTCAATCTTTGTAACACAACCCTCAAGTGTTGAGCATGCTCTTCCTGGCTACAAGAATAAATCAGGATGTCATCAATGAATACAATGACGAACGAGCCAAGGTAAGGCTGAAACACGATGTTCATCAATTGCATGAACGCGACTGGGGCATTGGTCAGCCCAAATGACATAACCAGAAACTCATAATGACCGTATCTGGTCCTGAAAGCAGTCTTTGGAATGTCAGAATCCCGAAATTTCAGCTGATGATACCCAGACCTTAAGTCAATCTTGGAGAACACCTTAGCTCCCTGGAGCTGATCAAATAAGTCATCAATACGAGGTAAAGGATACCGGTTCTTCACCGTAACCTTATTCAGCTGTCTAT
Organism: Nicotiana paniculata; assembly: GCA_005239505.1. Taxonomy (NCBI): domain Eukaryota; kingdom Viridiplantae; phylum Streptophyta; class Magnoliopsida; order Solanales; family Solanaceae; genus Nicotiana; species Nicotiana paniculata. The sequence goes on from ML303940.1 coordinate 19,694, forward strand.
AATCAATGCACTTACGCATGGAGCCATCCTTATTTTTCACAAACAAAATTGGCGCACCCCAAGGCGACACACTAGGTCGGATGAACCCCTTATCTAAGAGTTCCTGAAGTTGCTCTTTCAATTCTTTCAACTCTGCTGGTGCCATACGGTAAGGTGGAATAGAAATAGGCTGAGTGTCGGGCACCATGTCAATACCAAAATCAATATCCCTGTCAGGTGGCATGCCTGGCAGGTCTGCAGGAAATACGTCGGAAAGTCACGGACTACAGGAACCGAATCAACAGATGGAGTCTCACTACTAACATCCCTCACAAAAGCAAGATAGGACTCACATCCTTTCTCAACCATACGCTGAGCCTTTAAATAAGAAATCGCTCTACTAGGCATATGCTCTATAGACCCTTTCCACTCAACTCTCGGAACTTCGGTCATAACCAGGGTCACGGTCTTAGCGTGACAATCAAGAATAGCAAGACATGGGGATAACCAATCCATGCCCAGAATTACATCAAAGTCGACCATACTGAGTAATATCAAGTCCACTCGGTTCTCCAAACCCCCAATAGATATAAGACACGACCGATACACACGGTCCACAATAATAGTATCACCTACCGGAGTCGAAATATGAACATATTTAACTAAACACTCACGGGGAATATTCAAGAAGTGAGCAAAATAGGATGATACATAAGAGTACGTGGAACCAGGGTCAAATAAAGCCAAAGCATCAGTGTGACAAACCGAAATAGTACCTGTAATCACCGCATCTGAGGCCATAGCATCAGTCCTAGCCGGAAGTGCATAAATACATGGCTGGCCTCCACCTGCTTGACCTCCCCCTCTAGGACGGCCTCTAGCTGCCTGACCACCACCCCTAGCTGCCTGGGTAGGTGGTGAAGTGACTGGGGCTGAAGCCGGGGGCTGAACCCTCTGCTGGGACGAACTACTAGGACGACGGGGACACTGCCTCCACCCATGTCCGAACTCTCCACACTCATAACAACCACCTGCATCTGGAGATGAAAACGAATGAGAACCTCTGCCACCCTGATAACCACCAGACGAACCATGCATGGAAGAACCCTGATAAGATGATGCTCAGGCGGGGCTCTAAGATGGAAGGGCACTAAAAGATGAATGTCCCTGATGAGAATTGTGAGGACCTTGCCCCGACGATACACCAGTGTAAGCTGGGCGAGCTGGCTATGGAGGTCTAAATGGACGACCTCTGCTAGGCTGAAATTTCCCTCTGGGAGGAGCACCACTGAAATTACCTGATCCACGAGGCCTTTTAGCCTCCCTTTCCTCACGCTCCTGCCTACGAACCGACTCAATGTCCCGAGCTATATCAACAACCTGTTAAAACGTGGCTCCAGACAACCTCTCTCTGGTCATCAAAATTCGAAGCTGATACGTGAGGCCATCCACAAATCTCCTAATATGCTCCCTGTCAGTGGGGACTAACTCCGAAGCATGTCTGGCCAAATCAGAAAACCTCATCTCGTACTGAGTAACTGACAACTCTCCCTAGCGCAGCTGCTCAAACTGCCTGCGATGCTCCTCTCTATGGGACTGAGGAACATATTTCTCCAAAAAGATCATGGAGAACTGCTGCCAGGTGTGCGGTGTTGAAACAACGGGCCTACGCCTCTCGAATGATTCCCACCAAGTAAAAGCAGCACCCGCAAACTAAAATGTAGCAAATGAGACCCCAGTGGTCTCCAAAATACCCGCAGTACGTAGTATCCTCTGGCACTTATCTAGAAACACTTGGGCATCCTTGCCCTCTGTACCGCTGAAGGTCGGAGGCTGAAGTCTGCTGAACCTCTCCAACCTGCGGTGCTCATCCTCAGGCATAGCAGGGACCACATAACCCTGAACCAGAGCAACTGGCTGATCTGGGGCTGCTCCAGGTGCCTGAATACCTCGTACAATTGGCTCAGGTGCCCGGGCAGATGGAGTCTGATTGTCTCCCCCGGTCTGAGCTGCGTTGGCAGTAGTGGACATAGCCACTGCCTGAGCTAAACTGGAACACACCGACAATATCTGAGCCAAGATCTCCTGAAGACCCGGAATAACAATGGGCACAGCAGTTGCTTGAGCCTGTCGCTGGAGCAACGTCGGCAGGAACCTGATCCTGAACGATATGGGGATCCTGTGTCACTGTCCCGGCTGCTGCACAGGCAGGTCCCCCAGCTCTAACACGGCCCGGACCCCTTGTGGGTCTGGCTGGTGCCTGGTCACCCTGATCGGTATTGCTTGTCCTCACCATCTGTGAGAGAATGAAACAACATAAGTTTAGATTTCAAGAATCAATAGATTGGCACGAAAGAGTTCAAAAAGATATAGATGTTTCCTAAGAGTTCTCCAGCCTCTCGAAGATAAGTACAGACGTCTCCGTACCGATCCACAAGACTCTACTGAACCTGCTCATGACGGTTGAGTCCTATGTAACCTAGAGCTCTGATACCAACTTGCCACGACCCCAAATCCTAACAGGCCGTGATGTCGCCTATCGTGGAACTAGGCTAGCCAACCATCACATTACTACACATTTATTCAATTATAAAAGTTCACAATTTAATAATGCAGCAACTATAGCATAGAATAATGTAATTAAGTCTTAGCGTCCCAATAATAGTCTAACATCTCTAAACAAAACCTACCAAGACTGGAGTCAATAGTCATGACCATCTAAGAATAAATAAATCTAACTCTGCTAAAACTATAATATATGTCTCTGAATCAAATGCTAAAACTAAATAAGGAAGGGAAACGGAGAAGCTATGGACAGCTACCTCAAAATCCCGTGAACTGATGCTACGAGCAAGGACAACTACTGATTCAGATCGTCACCTGAATCTGTGCACAGAGGCACATGGAGTAATGATGAGTACGCCAACTAAGTAGTAATGAAAATAAAGCACAGTCTAAGAATTTTAAATCACACAGTACAGATACACAATTTCACAAACAAGTAAAACACCAAGTCACCATGTAGTATTCATCAAATAATAAGTTCGAAATCAGTATCCAGAAATCCTTTGAAACAAGTGTAATGTCAGTACACCTCAGTAAGACTCTTAGTAAAAATCAGCTTTAAAACGAAGTAAATCATAGTTCTAAAACTTGTTAAAATCATCATAAATCTGCCCCTCGGGCCAAAATCATTTCTTGTAACAGTTGCCCCTCAGGCATTCTCTCAATCACTCAGTATCAATCATCACTCAGTATCAAACCCGCGGGTAGTAAGCATCACTCAATAGGTACCTGCGCTCACTGGGGATGTGTACAGACTCCGGAGGGGCTCCTATAGCCCAAGCGCTATAACAACATAAGGCCTGAAAGCCTCCTCACAATATAGGCGTGAAAGCCTCCCTCGTATTGGGCCTGAAAGCCTCCTCACCTCTCATATAAGGCCTGAGAGCCTCCTCACCTTTCATATAAGGCCTGAAAGCCTCCTCACCTCTCACATAAGGCCAGAAAGCCTCACCCAGTCAGACACTCTCAATTTGCCCTTAGGCCATAAACATACCGGGTTCTCGACCTAAAACAGTGTTTCATTTTTCAATAAATAGTTTTAAATACTCTGAGTGGCAACCAATTTATCAGGGAAAGACTGAGTGAAAAATCATAACATATCGATGAGGAAAATGTAGTAAACACAACCCCCAAGGGGAAAACAGATCGGCACTAGGCCCCAAACACGACTTACAACCCAAATCATATCAGAATAAAATAATACTAATTAAGCATGGCTTAAAAGTCGGTTTAGCAACTCAATAGTCGCCTAAATAGGAAATGTATTTCCAAAGTTTCAACCTTTGCATTTCAAAACCCGTGAAAGGGTGCATAGTCATGGGTTTCATACCCACAGGACAGGATTTAAAGACATTACTTACCTCAAAACTAGCCCGGAATCTATTCCGCAACACGCTTGCCTCTCGTATCAACTTCTAAAGGCTCCAATCAATCCCTAAAGCTGATCAAATAAGTCATCAATACGAGGTAAAGGATACCGTTTTTCACCGTAACCTTATTCAGCTGTCTATAATCAATGCACATACGCATGGAGCCATCCTTATTTTTCACAAACAACACCGGCGCACCCCAAGGCGACACACTAGGTCGGATGAACCCACCCCTTATCTAAGAGTTCTTGAAGCTGCTCCTTCAATTCTTTCAACTCTGCGGGTGCTATACGGTAAGGTGGAATAGAAATAGGCTGAGTGTCGGGCACCAAGTCAATAACAAAATCAATATCCCTGCCAGGTGGCATGCCTGGCAGGTCTGCAGGAAATACGTCCGGAAAGTCACGGACTACAGGAACCGAATCAACATATGGAGTCTCACTACTAACATCCCTCATAAAAGCAAGATAGGACTCACACGCTTTCTCAACCATATGCTGAGCCTTTAAATAAGAAATCTCTCTGCTAGGCACGTGCTCTATAGACCCTTTCCACTCAACTCTCGGAACTCCGGGCATAGCCAGGGTCACGGTCTTAGCGTGACAATCAAGAATAGCATGACATGGGGATAACAAATCCATGCCCATAATTGCATCAAAATTTACCATACTGAGTAACATCAAGTCCACTCGGGTCTCCAGACCCCCAATAGATATAAGACACGACCAATACACACGGTCCACAACAATAGTATCACCCACCGGAGTCGAAACATGAACATATTTAACTAAACACTCACAGGGCATATTCAAGAAGTGAGCAAAATAGGATGAGACATAAGAGTACGTGGAACCAGGGTCAAATAAAGCCAAAGCATCAGTGTGACAAACCGAAATAGTACATGTAAGCATCGCATCTGAGGCCATAGCATCAAGCCTAGTCGGAAGTGCATAAATACGTGGCTGGCCTCCACCTGCTTGGCCTCCACCTCTAGGACGGCCTCTAGCTGCCTGACCACCACCCTTAGTTGCCTGGGTAGGTGGTGAAGTGACTGGGGCTGAATCCGAGGGCTGAACCCTCTGTTGGGACGGACTACTAGGACAATGGGGACACTGCCTCCACCCATGTCCAAACTCTCCACACTCATAACAACCACCTGCAGCTGGAGATGAAAACGAACGAGAACCTCTGCCACAATGATAACAACCAGTTGAACCATGCATGGAAGAACCGTGATAAGATGATGCTCGGGCGGAGCTCTGAGCTGGAAGGGCACTAAAAGATGAACGTCCCTGATGAGAATTGCGAGGACCCTGCCCCGACGATACACAACTGTAAGCTGGGCGAGCTGGCTGTAGAGGTCTAAATGGACGACCTCTGCTAGGCTGAAATTGCCCTCTAGGAGGAGCACCACTGAAACTACCTGATCCCCGAGGCCTCTTAGCCTCCCTCTCCTCACGCTCCTGCCTATGAACCGACTCAATGTGCAGAGCTATATCAAAAACCTGTTCAAACGTGGCTGCAGACACCCTCTCTCTGGTCATCAAAATCTGAAGCTGATACGTGCGGCCATCCACAAATCTCCTGATATGCTCCCTGTCAGTGGGGACTAACTCCGAAGCATGTCTGGCCAACTCAGAAAACCTCATCTCGTATTGAGTAACTGACAACTCTCCCTAGCGCAGCTGCTCAAACTGCCTGCGCTGCTCGTCTCTGTGGGACTGAGGAACATATTTCTCCAAAAAGATCGTGGAGAACTGCTGCCAGGTGAGCGGTGTTGAACCAACGGGCCTACGCCTCTCGAATGATTCCCACCAAGTAAAAGCAGCACCCGCAAACTAAAATGTAGCAAATGAGACCCCAGTGGTTTCCAAAATTCCCGCAATACGTAGTATCCTCTAGCACTTATCTAGAAACTCTTGGGCATCCTTGCCCTCTGTACCGCTGAAGGTCGGAGGCTGAAGTCTGCTGAACCTCTCCAACCTGCGGTGCTCATCCTCAGGCATAGCAGGGACCACATAACCCTGAACCAGAGCAACTGGCTGATCTGGGGCTTCTCCCGGTGCCTGAATACCTCGTACAACTGGCTCAGGTGCCCGGGCAGGTGGAGTCTGATTGTCTCCCCCGGTNGCTCCAGGTGCCTGAATACCTCGTACAATTGGCTCAGGTGCCCGGGCAGATGGAGTCTGATTGTCTCCCCCGGTCTGAGCTGCGTTGGCAGTAGTGGACATAGCCACTGCCTGAGCTAAACTGGAACACACCGACAATATCTGAGCCAAGATCTCCTGAAGACCCGGAATAACAATGGGCACAGCAGTTGCTTGAGCCTGTCGCTGGAGCAACGTCGGCAGGAACCTGATCCTGAACGATATGGGGATCCTGTGTCACTGTCCCGGCTGCTGCACAGGCAGGTCCCCCAGCTCTAACACGGCCCGGACCCCTTGTGGGTCTGGCTGGTGCCTGGTCACCCTGATCGGTATTGCTTGTCCTCACCATCTG
>ML303941.1:0-20322 GCA_005239505.1 Nicotiana paniculata
TTTCCCATTCACCCATTTTAAGCATTAATATATCATTAATTACTTAAAATCCCAACAATATGTCCTTTGTAACAACACCTTAGTATAACAGCCAAAAAATATCGAAACAAATGAGACTACTGTAAAGAAGTTTGACTGTATATGTAAGTGAAATGTCTTGTATTCACTATTGATGTAAAAGCGGGTGCAAATAAGTACTTTCTTGCCTCATACCATTGCCATTTTCAAATATCTCAAAAGTCGGATGCCAATAGGTAAATATTTTTTACTTCTTAATCCAGCTGTTATAAATACAATAAAAAAACAAGGTCATCTCTTGCTTTCTAATGTTATATTTTACAATTAAAGTTGGAAATTAGTTAAAGCATTTAATAGTAACTCACTTGATAGAAGTGATATTTGGTTATAATTATATATTTTTAGTGTATTACTTATCTTACATTTAGGTGCATTAATGCTAAACTACACTATATTTGTGCTTAATTGAGTTATTTTATATGTAGGTACATTAGAGATAAAATTGTAAGCAAAAAAACATTTTGGAGTATATTATATGTATTTACATGAATGCATGCATTTGTCAGACACAAGGATCAAAGAATGAAGGCAGCACTCAAAATCAACGAGCTTCGAGAGACAGTTAGGCAAAGCAAGTCAAAAATGTAAAGCAGTAGTCAGGCGAAGCGAGCTTTGTTGCTCGCTATAAAGTAGGCGAGGCGAGCTTTATAGCTCGCGTTAGAGCAGGCGGCGCGAGGCTTACCCTGAGACGATGCGCGCGACAGAACTTGCGAGGGACAATGTATAGCGAGGTGGAGCGTGCTGTAGAGCTCGGAGTGCAAGGCTTATAGCGAGGGTGGTCCGGATTTTTAAAGCCCATTTTGTCTTGTATTTGGTTTTGAACTTGGTTATGTCGTCTAGGTTTTTTTCATACACATATAAATAGTTATTAAACACCATTTTTTTAGGGAGTTCTATGACTGGAGGCAAGAACATCATGTGGAACAATTTTTGGAGGAGAGAATCATCGAGTTCTTCATTCCTTCATCTTTTCATTATAATTTGTTTATATAAAATACTTGAAATTTTTTTACAACGAATATGAGTAGCTAAACTTCTAATCTAGGGTTTGATGGAACCTATTGGAGGATGATTTTCTACTAAGTTTAATATAGTTTTGCCTTTGCGTTTTCTCTACTTATTCAACTACGTTTACATTGTGGTTGATTGAGGAGCTCTCAATCGACTGTGCCTATTTACTGTGTATTGCTTGGAAAAGAATCCATATTTAGGTAGTTGTTGAACAACATCACTCCTAACGTATGTGAGGAATCAATAAGGAGGGTTTAAAGGTGGGATTAGGAATAACGAAACCTTGGCGCTAGTGAGCGGTGAACTAGAGCCAGCTAGTGTAGTTCGGGAGAAAACGTCTAGTAAATTGTGGTAGTTACTCGGAAGAGAATTACGACACTCAAAGAAATCACGACCAGTAGAGAATACTTAGGAAAATTTATAAAAAAGTAGCTGGGAGGATTCCGACAATAGGAAAAATCATAACCTTAGACTGTTCCAAATATTGTTCATAACCTTTTCTCTGTTAGTTATAAATTACTGCAATTTAATTACTTTGCTCTTAGTTAGTAAACATTCAAATCGTTATTCAATATTTCTGAAGGTTGATTACTTGAATTTCGTGCGAGTCTAGTGGTTGTAATTAGTAGGTTAATTCCCTGTGGGATTTGACTCCAGACTTGTAAACCGGATTATATTTGCAACGACCTCCAGACCTCTTAGGAGGCACAGTTGGGCGTGATCAAATTTTGGCGTCATTGCTGGGGAATTTAACGGTGTCATTAATAACAACTAGAAGAAGTGCTAGGATTCTTATTTAATCAATTTTCTTCATATTAAATTAATTATATTGAAATTCTAACGTTTGTAGTCTTGGGTGTTCCAGGTGCATTCTTAGAAACTCCTCAAGAATTGGTGAATATTTTGAAGCATTATCGGACCCTGAGAAAGTTTTCAAGGCATTAAATAGTGCAAACAAGAAGGATAAACGACAACAGAACGAATCGAACTAGAGATGGGTGACGTCATAGACGACAAAGTCAAGCGAAACAATGTGAATGACCCGAACAATCATGGTTTGGCACCTTTTGTGCCAGAAGCGGCCTTGTATGATTGGGCACAACCCACCGCTGAAAATCTGGCAACCGTAATTGCAGTCCCTCAGATACAAGCGGAGTCATTTCAAATGACAAACAACATGCTACACCTGTTGTAGAACAAGGGACTGTTCTCAGGGTCGTACATTGAAGATCTACAACAGCAATGGAGGATTATGTATACAATGTATTAACCAGCTATATGTATGCTCGTGGAGTGGTGAAAGTGACAACCAGAACTATCAAGAAAATATGAACTATGTGGGCAACTATGGAGGACAGAGGCAAGGTGGTCAGAATTGGGGGCAACAGAATTAGTAGTATAGACCAGCACAACAACAGTATAATAATAGCAAGAATCCTAGAGCTATGCGACCACGGGGTCAAGTTATGCCTTACAAAAGACAACATGGATACAATCAGCAAAATCAATAGCTAGCTTATCAGTAGCCTCAACAATAACAGATAGTGAGACAAGATGTTGAGTTTTCTGAAATTAAAGGAATGCTGCAACAACTGATTGTGTCCAATGGAAAAATTCAAGGGAAAGTGGAAGCACATGACTCAACGATAAGAGGCAATGAGATTCAATTAGGGCAGATATCTATGGCTCTGAATAATCGTCCCTAAGGGACGTTACCTGCAGATACACATGTCAATCCAAAAGAGCAGTGCCCGAAGCAGCTTATGGCGGTGAGTCTAAGAAATGTAGAGATCTTGATCTAGAGCAAGAAATTGCTCGCGGAAGCCGACCAACTGAGATACTTGTACCAGTACCAATTGAGGTAGATGATTCAATAGGGTTAACAGAGGTAATGATACAACATGCACAAGAGGAAACAAGCAAAGAAAAAGAGGTTGCGAAGGAGACCGAGATAGTGCAAGAAAAGGCATTAAAAACAGTGCCCGAGCAGGATCAAACTCAAATCACAGGAAAGAAGCGACCTCCAACACCCTTCCCACAGAGATTGGAAAAATATCAGAAGGACGAGAAGAATAAGAAATTCATGGAGATGTTGAAGCAAATCTAGGTGAACATTTTATTGATTGACTCCTTGAGGGAGATGCATGTGTATGCAAAAATGATGAAGGGCTTGATGGCTCACAAGTTCGACTTTCAAGACTTGGCCATTGTTACGCTAACTCAGACATGTAGTGATGTCATGACGAGACCCATAACTGAGAAGTTGTCCGACCCAGGGAGTTTCACAATCCCATGCACAATAGGCAGTTATGCTTTTGCTAAAGCATTGTGTGTTTGGGGGCTAGCATAAACTTGATGCCATTGGATCTATAAAAAGGTTAGGAATTGGAAGAGCAAGACCCACGTCCATGTTACTACAGCTAGCCGACCGAATGGTGAAAAGGCCATCAAGTATATTTGATGGTGATGTACTGGTGCAGGTTGGAAGGTTTGTGTTTCCGGCAGATGTACGGTCGAGTTCTTCATTCCTTCATCGTTTCGTTGTAATTTGTTTATACAAAATACTTCGAAAATTGTTACGACGAATAAGAGCAGCTAAACTTCTAATCTAGGGTTTGATGGAACCTATTGGAGGATGATTTTCTACTAAGTTTAATATAGATTTGCTTTTGCTTTTTCTCTACTTATTCAACTACGTTTACATTGTGGTTGATTGTAGAGCTCTCAATCGATTGTGCCTATTTAGTGTGTATTGCTTGAAAAAGAATACATATTTAGGTAGTTTTTGAACAACATCACTCCTAACGTATGTGAGGAATCAATAAAGAGGGTTTAAAGGTGGGATTAGGAATAACGAAACCTTGGCGCGATCCTAGTGAGCGGTGAACTAGATCCAGCTGGCGTAGTTCGAAAAACTATGTCTAGTAAATTGTGGTAGTTACTCAAAAGAGAATTACGACACTCAAAGTACTCACGGCCGGTAGACAATACTTAGACAAATTTATAGGAAACGTAGCAGAGGGGATTCCGACAATAGAGAAAATAATAACCTTAGACTGTTCCAAATATTGTCCCCAACCTTTCCTCTGTTAGTTATAAATTACTGCAATTTAATTACTTTGCTCTTAGTTAGTAAATCTTCAAATCGTTATTCAATTTTCTGAAGGTTGATTACTTGAATTCGTGCGAGTCTAGTGGTTGTAATTAGTAGGTTAATTTCCTATGAGATTCGACTCCAAACTTATAAACAAGATTATATTTGCGACGACCGCTAGATCTTTTATGCACTACGGAGTAAGGCATATGTAATTTGAATTATGAGAAAGTAGAAGAATTGTGATATTTTATTTAAATTAATTATTCCAAAATAATATTGAAGCTATCGTGAGGGTCATATATGGGCTGCTACAAATTTCTCATTTCATGTATAGAAGGATATTCTTGTACTGCCTTCGTTGTTATTTTTAGAACTGCATAATTTTAATTTTATTGGTAATAGAACTGCATACTTTAATTTAACTTCTTTAGAAAAATGATCAAAATACTTGTAGAATTTCAGAATTAAGAAGATAGTTGTCAGGGGTGTTCAAACCGAATTAGAAAATTGAACCAAATCGAAAAATTAAACCAAATCGATTAAATATCCGATTAGATTTGGTTTGACTTGATTTGCTATTGAGTTAAAAAACTAAAATCAAACCGACATATAAATATATAATTTTTTTTTATATATTTTTAAGACTTTATATTGAATTTATTTTAAAAAATATTGATATATTTGGGATTCTCTCATGTGTTAACCTTGAAAGCGTACATTAACAAAAATTATTGTTAGACGACTAAGAAAAATAACTATTCTGTGTTACTAAAAATAATTCTCCTATTAGAATATTTTAATAGATCATATGTTTGTCAATATTTTAAATATTTACTAAACATATAGTCACTTATCAAAATCTTATCTATAACTTTAATAAAGTAATATTGAAATAATGTTCATGTAACCAAAAATAAACCGAAAACCGGAAAAACTCGATAAAATTAAACTAATCCAAACCGATATAATTGATTTAATTTGGTATAAAAATCGAATCAATGCGGTTCATATACACCCCTAGTTGTTGTTAGACTATCGGCCAAATGAATGCTGGTGAGAGGGGATGGCGCACCTACCAAGTAGCATACAAAAGTAATAAATGGAGAAAAAGATAACAAAATTAAAATAAGAGGTAGTTCACCTATATCTTATTTTAGCATTGTTATGAAGATAATAAATGGAAAATTTCAAATTTATAAAAAAGAAAAAAAAATGGACCAAAAAGTTTAAAATTCAGTAGGTCCCTTCAAATGGATAGGTTTCAAATCTTTGGGAGTAGTTCAAACTTACAAGCTGATTTGGACTTATTGAATAACAAGTATAACAACCAAATGCTAAAAGTTAAAACCTTTTGAGACTATCAATTATCAAACAATCAAAGCTTAAACTAATTTAGTGTAATTTGAAATGTTGGCTTCCATTGATGTACTTGTATTTTAGAAATGGACTTTAGATGGTAAAAGGCACTACAATTTTTTATAAACAGTATTTTAAAAAGTGTGGACGTAAAGCGAGGTATTGCACATATACCTCAACGAGGCGTAAGCCCCATGGTTATTTAATTTTTAATATTTTATAAAATAAATAATTACATTAAATATTTTAAAACAGGTAAACTTACATAAAAATTGAAGAAAATTATAAATATGTGAAATATATATATATGATCCATTCCCATAAAAAACTAGTCAAAACAATCTATTTTACGCTACTTATAAGCACAAGTAACTTGAGTCGAAAAGAATAAAGTTTTCTCTTTGTATTTGAATTTTTTTTTTAATATTTGTTATCTTTGGGAGATATTAACAGACTAGCGGACAAGATAAAGAATTAGAAAAAATAATAAATTAGGGCTTCAATCAATAAAAAAAGGTCTTGACTTTTATATTTAATACATTCAGTTCCTTTTTAAAACTTGAGTAATTGCAAGCTGACTTTTGAGAATTTTGGTATTACATGAAGTACTTATTCAACAAATTTTGTTTTAATTTGAAGGTCTCTGGGGCTTACGCCTCAGTACAAAAACACGCCTCAAATGCCCGGGAGTACGGCTCTTGAAACTTTTGCTCCATACCATCACCTCGGGGCATTTTTTGTGCGCCTCGCCCCAGGGCTCGGCCCACAAAAACGCATTTTAAAACACTGCTTATAAATAGGTAGCTACTAGGAAACTTACCATTATAATTATTTTTTTGTGTTAATAATTCTCTGAACTTAATTTGTTCTAAAACCCATCTCATTATGTTAGCATTAAATCCAACATAATTATTAGTTGCATCCAGGGGAAATGGCGTGGGGTAGCCACTATTTAAGGTGATATTCATTTTTTATCCATAATTCTAATATTGAACAAAAATAGTCACTACTTTATTAAAATTAATATCAGAATACAGTTTTACCCTTTTCTATTCCTTTTCTTCCCAAAACCTCGCTTCTCCAAAATTCTCCTGTGTTTTGAGGGCAAAGCACAGAACATTCATATACCTTTCTCTTTTGCATTTTTGACGTAAGATGGAGAATGTAAATATTGGAACTTTTTAGGCTTCCTGATCATCATCTCATTGAAAAATTCGAATAGACAAGGAACTGTGTTTTTGTAATCACCCTCTGGAAATACTCGATCACAGTCTCTATCTCAGTGCTATTTCTATCAATAAAACTCATTATGTTTACTATTTGAAAAATATATTGTGGCAGGACTTACATTTTATCAAGACAACATACGTATTTTCTCGGGAATGAATGTATTTTCTCTCAAGTTCGATACCCACTTTTAGGAGAATTTAGGACAATAGGTCCTGAACTTACAGTTACAAGTTCAAAAGTTAAGGACAATAGGTCCTGAAGTTTGAGCTCCAAGTTCAAAAGTTAAGGATAATAGGTCCTTAAGTTTTAATTTCAAGTTCAAAAGTTAAGGACGTCCTTAACTTTGAGTTACAAGTTAAAAAGTTAAGGACACTTGGTCCTGAACTTTAAGTTTCTAGTTCAAAAGTTAAGGACACTTGGTCCTTAACTTTGAGTTCCAAGTTCAAAAGTTAAGGACACTTGGTCCTGAACTTTGACTTACAAGTTCAAAAGTTAAGGACACTTGGTCCTTAACTTTGAATTCCAAGTTTAAAAGTTAAGGACAGACAGTCCTTAACTTACAGTTACAAGATCAAAATTTAAGGACAATAGGTCCTTAACTTTGACTTACAAATTCAAAAGTTAAGGACAGGCAGTCCTTCACTTACCGTTACAAGATCAAAAGTTAAGGACTATAAGTCCTTAACTTTGCCTTACAAGTTCAAAAGTTAAGGACATGTAGTCCTTAACTTACAATTACAAGGTCAAAAGTTAAGGACAATAGGTCCGTAACTTTGACTTACAAGTTCAAAAGTTAAGGACGCTTGGTCCTGGAGTTTGAGTTCCAAGTTCAAAAGTTAAGGACATGTAGTCCTGAAGTTAAGTTCAAAAGTTAAGGACATGTAGTCCTGAAGTTATGTTCAAAAGTTAAGGACATGTAGTCCTGAACTCATGAACTTAGAGTTCCAAGTTCAAAAGTTAAGGACATGTAGTCCTGAAGTTAAGTTCAAAAGTTAAGGACATGTAGTCCTGAAGTTATGTTCAAAAGTTAAGGACATGTAGTCCTGGAGTTAAGTTCAAAAGTTAAGGACATGAGCAAAAAGGTATTTTCGTCCGGGCAGTTAAAGTTTATTAAAGCAGTGGCTAAAGACTGAAGACATTTTAAACAGTGGCTTAAAAATAAATACATGTGTTATTAGTGGCTAACCGTGCACTTCCCCTTGCATCCACCCTCTTTCACAATTTATCTGATCCATTTCTTTATTTAGCATGTTTCAAAAGAATAATATATTTATGTATGAAAAAGTTTAATTGTAAACTTCTCATTCTATCCTTAATAAGATAATTAGTAGAATGACAAAAATATGATTTTTGTGCCATTATTGACTTTTTAACAACAGTAATAGAAATTTTGAAAAGCCGCATGTCAAAAATTTAAAACACGTTGGAGAAGATTTTTCCGATTGCCAAAGTTTTGAAGCACAGTAGGTAGACTTCAGCAATTATGGTGATTGTCGGAATTTCGCCAAATCCTTACAGATCATTAAAAATTTTCAGTATTCTTACTGCAAATTTTGATGATTGTCATAATTTTTGGTGCTTCAAAATTCTGGTGATCATCAAAATTTCTGGTGCTTTAAAATTCTGATGAGCGTGGTCTAAAATTTTGACACGGGAATATTTCTCAGAAGTTTTCTTAACAAGGTCAAAATCTAAACATTAATTTTGAAAAGGTCCATCCACATTCATTTATACAAAATGATTCATATTCGTACCAATATTTATTGCTTGATTTGAGTTGAAAAATTAACCCAAATAGCTATCTACTCAACCATTTAAAATAAAAATAGCAGATAGAAGTAATATATATGTATTATATGTATATAATTAATAAATAATTTATGTATATAATTCGAAAAAGTAAACATTAAATAAGCCGGATATTTATGTAAAGATCCCTGAGTTTAGGCTCTCAAGATTGGGGCTGCCTGACTGATTGAGTTTCGGGCTTTCCGATTGGGGGTCAATTGATTTGAGGATGTTCTCCCGTTGTACTGACTAGGTGGCTAGATTTGGTATACACTGCCACTAGATTAAAAGGATTAGTTTGAAATAGAACTATTATTTTGCTTATAAGATGGACACCTAAGGGTGTCAAATTAAATGCTCAGGTTGAGCTACGTCAATAACCAGTTTGGTCAAGCTGCAAAAATAAATTTATTTTGAAAAGTAATTTTTCTAAGTACTTTCAGTTAGAAGCAGTTTGTGTTTGACTGATTGATTTAAAAAACACTTCTGAGCAGCAATTAATGTTTGGCCAAACTTTTAAAAATTACTTTTAAGTATATTTTTCTCAAAAGTGGTTTTTAAAAAAGTGATTTTTGAGAGAAACTATTTTTTTCTGCTTCTACTTCTCCTCAAAAATACTTTTTTTTTCTTCCAAAAGCTTGGCCAAACACATCATAAATCAACTTTTTGAAAAAAAATATACTCTTTTAAAAAAAAAATTACTTCTAAAATTAAAGAAGCTTGACCAAACAAGCTATAAAAACGAGTTTAAATTTTAACTTGTTGGTTATCATCCGTATAAAGTTTGCTTGGGTGAAAGATGTGCGTGGAAATTTAGGCTAAACAACTCATAGTCATAAGCCCAACTCACTCGACTCATAATTACTTTTTACTAGTAATCTTGTTTGGGCTTTGCGCGATTATTAAAACTTCTTCTAAGTATGCTAAATACAAAATTTTAAAAATGACAAATATATAGGGTAAGGTATACATATGAATTATTGTAAAAGCGAAGATACAAGGAAATAATACATATGACAAATAAATTGAAATCGAATCATCACTTTTTTTTTTTACTTCATAGTGATATCTTCTCTCGTGTTCTCATGTGGAAAAGAGAAATTGTGGTTTATAGTTTAGACATTTTCAGAGTCTATCTCAAGTTTACTATTTTCCTTTAATTCATGTTTTTTATATTTTTCGTTAGATTTAGGTTATATTATTGCACGAAATAAAAATAAAAAAACAATCGTCTATGTGGTTTCCTACCCGGTGTCCGGTATCCATATTGGGGCCCGACTAAATCCGGATTCGCATCGAGAAGTCCCACATGGGGGGTAAAGCGCTCCCTAACAAAGACGACTCTATACCCAAGGACTCGAACCCGAAACCTCTGGTTAAGGATGAAGGAGTACTTACCAATCAACCACAACATTTATTGGTTCTATAACTCATCTTTGGAAACTTAGTTACAAATTTAATTTAATTTAATTAATTAATAAAAGTGAAATATATTGGCTTTCATTGAACTCAATTCGTGTTTATGTGCATACACACATATATATAGAGAAAATCTCTCATCACTTCATCCCAGCAGTGTACACCAAGCACTACCAAAAGAAAATGTTGTTTCTTCCTCTTTTAATAATATTTTAAAACTGTTTTTGCTCGAGGAATTCTTTAATCAACCCAAGCACTCTCCACAACTTTGTCAAGTAGTTCACAACTGGATAATCCGAAAGTACAAATTTCTCTTCTTTTGACATTTTTCATTTCATTTAAAAAAAATTATGTCTTACATGTCCAATTAGGGGTGTACATATATATATAGATCGGGTTGGATCGAATTTTCTAATTACCATACAAAATCAATTATATCGGGTTATTAAATATATATACCGAACCAAACCAATAAAAGTCGGGTTTTTTAATCTCAAATTTTTTGGATTTTCGGATTTTCGATTTTTCGTTCTCATAAAGTCTTCATAGCACAAAATGTAAATTTTTGTGCTCCAAATATTTCTTTAATCCTAATAAGACAAAACTATATAAGGTGTTTTTCAATAAAATAACACAAATATGATTGTACTAAAATATTCGACAATAAGATAATAAAATCGCATAAAATAAACATTATTAATAAGCCATAATGAAAACAAACATAATTTAAAATTACGACTAATAAGTACTATTATTTATATGACTAAACACTAAAAGAAAAATAAGTTATACATTTAATCTAAACCATGAAAAAACTAAAAAATAGGTATCCAACACTATTTTCATTCATCGTATAATTGAATTTTATGTCTTTTATCAGCATTAGTATTGATTTGATTTTGGTTTAGGATTTATTTGAGTTACTAATTAACATTTATGACTATAAAACTTATTGGAGCATCCAAAAATTATAAGTTCAAGCTTGAAATAATACGTTAAAAGATAAAACTATGAAAAAACTTAAGAAATGCTTATAAACTATACTACAATAAATATTTTTATTATTAAATATATTTAAAACTTGTATAAATATAATTTTTTTTTCTAACACCAAACCAAATTATAGTCAAATTATTTTCTCAATTTATAACTCGAATTATCAAGTAAGTGCAGTTTGTGGATTTCATTAGAACACCCCTGTGTCCAATGGTTTAATAAATAGGGTCGGTTAATAAAGGGAGAAAGTGATAATCGTTAATGACTTGGGGAAAGAGTAGCAGACCTGTAAACTCCGAGAATGCTTGGAAACCGAAAGGTTCATAACTGAAGGAGTAAAGTATTATGACTTTTTAAAAGAATAATGTAAATGTAGGGAAAAATAAGAGTAAAATGCCAAAAAAAGTAGAAAAAAAGAAAAATAGATTTGCTGCCTTTAGAGGCATGCCGCATCATCTATGCTAATCCCTGCTTCATTTATATATATATAGAGAGAGATTTGTTTGTTTATTCTTGATAATATGCGTAACTACAAGTTAAACTAATAAATCCTTTTTCTTTTAGCGGCAATGTAATCTAAAGCCTAATCTAAATGGGTAGAGTCGGATAATTTATTAGAAAAATGACACTGTATAGCCGCTGTAAAAATAATAGTCGAAAAAAATATATACAGATATATATATATATATATATATATATATATATATATATATATATATATATATATATATATATATATANGTTTTTGGCACGGGATAAAAGTGATAATACCCCGTTATTTGATTTCTCTCGTTAATTACGAATTTATCCCCCCAAAAGAAAAAGAAAATAAAACTTACATTTAATTTGGTTTGGGCCATTTTCCCTTGAAAAAATGGCATGGTATAACAACCTATTAAGAAAATTGGCATAAAAAAGGTCCTAGTTTTTCATACTGGCACTCTATAGCCCAACTTTAAATTTTTATTTGTTTTAATTTGTATAGGATAGCCAATTTTATAGTTATTCTAAATCAGAGCACTTTCCTCTTTCTGACTTTTAGGAAAAATTAAGGAAAACAGAACTCAAGGTGCAAGTACAATAAAAAAGCAGTTCAGTGATGCCACGAGAATTCTGATTTATTGTCAAAAAGGCGAAGAAATAAATTCATCATTCCACTAGACTCGATTCAAGAACTCGAGAATGAACTAATGCCCTGTTCAGGTATCTCGATTGAAATCCCCGTAAATGATATTTTTCGTATGCAGTATTTACAGACAAAAGTATTCGGTTAATTGGGGAAAAACCAATATACTTCTAATGTCGAATCAGGATCAACTAGGACAGAAATTACTAGTTAACAGAGTCAACCCTAAAATAGTTTGGTAAAACAAGATGTTTTGCATCTTCCCCAAATTTCAAAATTTCCAAATCCCCCAAATCTCTCCATTTTTATCCGATTAAAACTCTCTAATGCGTCTTCTTGATCTTTTTTCATAACTATTTTTCAATTTCAAGTTTCCTTTGTAGAAATTAGTATATATCTTTTTTTGATACTTAGTATAATTTAAAATTGAACTATTTGTGTCATGCAATAAATTACAGATATATCGTAATGTGGTTATGCATATCTGTAAACAAATTACACAAGTATTGTGTATATCTCTGTTGCCATGTATATCATAATTAATTGGACAAATACATGTATACATTTAATTGAGCTAACATGTATACCATGATATGTATAATCGTGAACTAACTACATCAATATTGTGTATATCTCTATCCCTATGTATATCAATACTTTTAAGTGAGCTACCATGTATATCCGTCAACTAACACTACCAGTATTGTGTACATCTTTATCACCACGTAATAAATACTTAATTGTGCAACTACATGTATGGAATTAATTGAGCTAACATGCATATCCTGATATGTATAGCCGCGAACTAACTACACCAGTCTTATGTATATCTTTATTATCTCTATCGTTATGTATATCAAGACTTAATTGTACAAGTGCATGTGTACATTTTTTGTTCAACAGTTTTTTCTTGATTTGCATATCCATAAACCAACAACACTAGTATTGCCTATATTTCTATCCCCACATATATAAATACTTAATTGTGCAATTACATGTATACATTTAATTGAACTAACATGTATATCTTAATATGTATACCCGTGATCTAACAAGACCAATATTGTGTACATCTATATCTCCATGCATATCAATGCCTAATTGTACAAATACATGTATACATTTATTGTATATTTATATGTATAACGATAACCGAGATGTATATTCTAACTTTTAATCCGTAAGTAATGTAAAATCTTTCTTTGTCAATAAAATTAAGTGTTCTATATGACAACATATTAAAGCAACTTCATATAAAATAATTAGAGTGTTCAAAATCATATGTCATAATACTGTTTACATGTCTATGTAGTAATATACATGATGATAGACATGTCCTACACAACTTAAAATATTGACCTCGACCAGTTAAATTATATGATACATTTTGATATACATGCCAAAATGCAACCTCTAATAAATTAAAACTTGCATGTACAAGTACAAAATTTAAATAACATGAATGTATGTGAAAATGAATAATATTTCATTCATTTAATAAACTTGATATATACATAAATAATTTCTTCAGCCAATTTCTTAGAACTACGCAATTAAAGAAAATTGTTGTCAAAGAAAGCACTAATTGTTGCATCAAAATGCAAAAATTTGATATTCAACTGATGAGATTGTTGAAAAAACTTCGCACCCTTTTTGATGAAAATATAGTTTTTGCATTTAGTTACACTTCTGAGGGTTACATCGTTCAAGCGTGAATGGGGGGACATAATCTTAAAATTCCCCCTATTTTTGAAGGGTTGTATAATCGTGTCCGTTGGGATTTGGCTATTTTATGCCAATTTTTATGGGCTATTAGTGCCAATCTAATTTTATGGCCAATAAAATGCCAATTATAGTATAGCATTGTTAGGTGTCAATTCCCCTATGTGAACGATACATTTGGATCAACCCATTTTAATTTTAGGCCCATACACTAAATTGACCTTTTAGCTCTGTTTTGGGAGGAAGAGAGAGGCTTGGAGAAGAGCAGCGTTTTCAAACCAATATAACCCGTTTGGACATAAGAAATTTTTTCCAAAAAAAATTTACTTTTTTTTAAATTAGCGTTTGTTAATCAAATTTTTAATTTTCACTTAAAGATATATTTTAGAAAATTTCAAAAATTTGAAAAACTCCAAAAAGTTATTATTCAAAATTTTCACTCAAATAACTGACCAAACTTCAAAAACAGCCCAAAATTATATTCATGTCCAAATACAACTCTAAAATTTCAAATACCAAATCACTTAGAAATTTCTTTTCCCCTATTCTGAAATTTTATAATTCTTACGTCCAAACGCGAGTGCGCAAATTTTTCGGTTGAAAAATCAGCTTGAGCAACGATATTCAAACTTCGATTCTCGCTTCATTTCTTGTATCAATCTAATAATTGAACTGAGTGTTCCCAACGTCTTAATCTTCGATTAAAAACTGACGAAGCATGATTTAGAGTCTTGTACCAGATTTCGAGGCGTGAACAGTAGCTGTATTTTTTGTGATTTGCTTCTAATGTTCTCTTGTTTGGTTGTTATTCTTGTTGCTGTTGTTGCTCTATGATACCGCAGCCATTTTGAAAAAATGTTTATAACTTTCTCATTAATATAATGTATAGTTGCTGTCAGCTTCCACTTGTACTAGTATTTCAGGTCTCCTTTTAGTTTGAACAAATTGAAAAAGTTTAGTTGTGTGAGGCTCCTCTTTGTTTCATAAATTTGTGGATCCAAATTTTATACTTGTAGATTCACAAAATCATGAGACAAAAAAAGGCACCTCATACAATTAGTGTCAATTGTACTGAGGCACCGAGTAAAATTTTTCAAATATATACTATTAAACAAAATGTTTTTATTCTCCCTCAGTATTAAACGGGATGCTGAATTCCACTTTTTCGCATCTCTTTCGCCTAAGAATACACCACAA
Source organism: Nicotiana paniculata (assembly GCA_005239505.1). Classification (NCBI taxonomy): domain Eukaryota; kingdom Viridiplantae; phylum Streptophyta; class Magnoliopsida; order Solanales; family Solanaceae; genus Nicotiana; species Nicotiana paniculata. The sequence continues at coordinate 15,021 of ML303941.1, forward strand.
ATTCCTACTTACATCAAATGGAATCCCCCCTCCCAAAACTACTACAAACTAAACACTGATGGAGCGGCTTCTAAAACTTCTGGTTTAAATGGCATTGGAGGGGTTATAAGATCCTCCCGTGGGGATTGGAAATTAGTCTTTTCAGGTCATATCGCTTTCAGAAGTAGCATACAAATGGAGTCAACATCTTTGCTCTATTTTACGTCTATCTTTGCGATATGATTACTACCCGTTGGAGATTAATATTAATGCTAAGGAGGTAATTACACTATACTAACTTGATAAATGACTGCAGGTTAATGCTCGGGCAGTTGGGTGATCCTATAACGTATCCTCAGCTATCCTTGGTGCCCACTGCACCTTGCCTCGTCTAACTTTTGCTACTCAGTAATAAAACAAAATAATCTCTTATGACCAATTTCTTTTTTGAAGGTTCATACTACTATTTTGTTTTGGTTGTTTAATTAACTAACCAAGTTTCTCAACAAGCCTGTGACGAAACAGTAGGGTACTAGGGTTTCAACCACGTATATATATATAATGAAGGGAATGGAAGAGATGACCTAGCACCTCTTTTAGGCCAATGATCATATTTATCTATTTTCTCTTTTTTTTTGGCATTTTCTTTTCGTTTTCTCATGTATCTTATTTTTAATATGATAGTCCAAAAAGCCACTAAATACAATTAATCAATTTTAATTTAAGAGGCTGCAAAGACCGTTTTAAATAGGTACCATTGATATTTGTATTAAAGAGGACACAAGCTTCTCAAACAGAAGCTCCTGTTAGGCTTTTACGTTACTATCATTCCAAAAGTCACTTTCTTAATCCTTTATTATTGGCGAAATGACTCTCTCGCCACTTAAACTTGCATCAATTTGTAAAAAGTCGATATACGACCTCTTGAGTTTCCCATTTGAACATATTTACTTGAAAAAATGGCTACTAATAAACATTTGTGATGGTGAATGTTGTTCAATTCCTGCTGATATGAATTTAATGTAATATTTTATATAGCCACATCATCCATTCATTCACATTTTGGTGACACATATATGTTTAAGATCCCAATTTGTGGGCCCTGTCCTTTTCCAAAATTAATTTATTAAATTCCTATTTTTTCTTCCTTCTTTTATTCTTTACCTCCTAGGCATGAACGGTAAAGAAAAGCTCCATAATGGAGACTGTAAACATAAGCTCCGATAATAGAGACTGAAGTTTAATCGAATTCTGATATATGCAATACATTTATCAAAATTCTGATACTCCGTAATTTTGATATGAAAGATCAATCACAATTAAGTAAAAAAAATTTCATTTTTATTGAAAGTAAAATATAGGAATTCTTAAACCTGCAACGGTAAAGAGCAAGAAAGAAAATAAAATTAACGATCTTGTTGAATTGGAATCATCGTAATAAGGAGGATCAAAATACCCTCAACTTCAAATTTGCCTTGACAAGGAAAAGGTGCATCAACAAAAAAAAGATCCAATTTTTCTACAACTTAAGTTGGCCATTTGTCAAAGACTTGTTTCTTAAGAATTTCGCCACTGGTTCAAAACCATGAAGACAAAGAAATCTGGGTTTCCTCTGATTGGTAACGTTGTTAGTCTCGACATCACCTTTACTTCCCATGGTTATTGGAGCTTGGTGTTGATATCTTGGAAGGAGTTAAGCGAGCGCGTGGGGGTGTGCTAAGATTTTGGGCTTTTTCCTTTGTTTGGATTGTGTTCTATGTTTTGCTAGAAGTGGCTATGGTAGAATAGAAGGGGAAGGAGGAAAGGGCAGGTGGGAGTTTGGTAGGGAAGACGAGGGGAAAAGAGTAGGGGAAAGGGAAAGATTTTTTTTCTTTTTTCTTTTTTAATAAAAATAATACTATACACGTGCCTTTGTAGCTTGATTTGCACACAATTTAGCTATTTCAGCTGCGCCGCTTCCACATAAGCATAATCAATGGTCAAATGTATTTATTACATCAAGTTAGAGTGTACAAATTGAAAAAGTGCAAGTTCATGTATCAACTTTTAAAAATCCTAAAAATGTAAGTGGCCAGAAAGCCAATACGCCTTTATTATTCTTACTCTCCTTTCCTATTCCTTTTTGTATGCATTTAATATATATAATTGAATGTGGTATTAACTTGAAACGTCAAATGTAATCTTCATGTAAGTTAAATAAGAAAAGAGCACATCAACCCATCAATGATCAATTCTATCTACACCTCAGTCTCTCTTATGAATTTGGTTTTTCAGAGAATCTTTTGCTGCTACTATGCTGTTATTTTTCTTTGTGTAATATTTTTTAGTTTCTTAATTTCCCTTTTACTGTTTAAAGTCCTTCCTTCTCTTTGCATGCCTTTCGAATTAGGGTGCACAAGTATATATTCTGAGACTTTGAACATCAGTCTATATCTTAATATTTTTCCTCGACTCTTTTAATTATTTTATTTATTCTTTAGTTATTTTGATATGATAAGCTATTTAGGTCGGTGAATGGAAGAAAGCAAGGAAGTAATAACCGACGAAGATAGCGCAGAGGAGGAAGAAGTAGGAAGAGAAAATTAATGTGAAAAGCTAAACAACTATAATCATAGAGTAAAAATACATTTATTTCTCAAGACGACTGAAGCTCAAAATTTCAGTCTAGGCTCTTATAGATTATCTCTCCCAAAATACCTTTCATGATGAAGATGTGTATGTTGGATTTATAGGAGAAATTTTCAAAATGATTAAAGAACATTTTTTTTTTTGAAAATGAATGGGTAGAGAAGTATGAGAGCTAGAAAGAACGAAAACATAAAAAGGTTAAATATAAAGAAAATAAAGGAAAAATAAAAACTTGTTTGATTTTGGAGACTTAGGATAGATCCTATTTGTGATTATTTTCTTTCTAGTCATTTTTGCATTTTGGCTTCTTTTAATGTTTAAATAAGGAGAAAATGATGGGAGTATTAAAATTTAAATTGAATGAAGTCTTTTATTATCGTGCGAACCACGAATAAATTTATTAGTATAATATTAATTCTAAATTTGAATACATTGATTGTTAGTAATCTATATTGTTGTAAAATAAACTAAAAATACTAAAATTTCTGAAAAATGCAGAAATAGAAAGTTAGTAGAACAAGAACATCAAAAATGAATTCTGAAAACAGTATAGAAAAAAATCGAGCCCAGTGAATACACAGTGTGTCCTTAAGGAAATTATTCTCCTCACGTACTCGAGGTTTTGGAATATATCCTCCCAGAATAGAAAGATTTAACTCACCGGAGTGTTGATACCAAAAACACCGGTGAACAATGAACCACTCGAGGTTGTAAAACACACTGGAATATTTTGTGCAAAAGAAGAAGAAGAAGATTAGAAAATTTAGTAAGTAAAAATTCTGGGATTCAAGGTATATTTATAGCGAATTTCGTACTGTTTCTGAAAAGGTTTTGCAACCTTTCAGAACAGCCATAGCTGTTGCAACATGTATGAATCCTTTCAGAACAACCATAGCTGTTTTGAACTGGTATGAATATTGCGGGAAATTTAAAAACGGATTTAAAATAATTCGGGAAAGAAAACGGATCGGACCGAACCGGGTCGTGGGTCATTCCGGATTTGAATTTTTTCCATTAATTAAACAATTTGAAAAGAATTTTGTCCAAAAAGATTAATCAATCAATCGTTGACCAAATCCGAAGCCGAAGCCGAGCCGAGTGAGCGACGACGACGACGGCGCGAGGCTTGCCTTCTTCTCAACTTTTTAAGAGCTAGAAGAAGAGCTTCTCTATATATATACACATAGATTTTCTTTCCTTCTTCCAGTGAGGGACAAAGTGCACTAATTCAAAATTTCACTTCCCTCCATTTCTTTTCCCACCATTTTCCATTCACTCTTTTTAAGCTACACCAAGCTTAAAATTAAGCTAGACTAAGCTTAAAATTAAGCTACACTAAGATTAAAGACCAACAACCCCCCACATGAATGGGGAATGGCTATAAAATAAAGAAATGCACAGACGTGTTGTGTTTTACATGTAAGAATTGATTGCATCTGGATAAGTAGGTTTCCCTTTGAACTTTCCGTAATGAACTTATATCGGATATACTCGATCAATCGGTCGATTTAATATCTTTGAACAGTCGAGCTTTGTTGTATACCTAGACAACATAAGTCATACAATCAATCCTTAACCATATATGGTTCTCACGGTTGTATTCGTTTCAGCCATGAACACCGCCTGGTTTCATGAGTGCTTAGAGAATGGGCCTTTACTTTCATTTCCCTTGAAGAGGCTTACACTTCACACTCACATAGGTGATTTCTAAACGTGTAATCCTAAAAACACACTATCTGGTCATATCCTGCCAGACTTAGCAAATCATTAAAAAGCTTTAAGCTTTATTGACTCGTCAAAAAGCCTTAATGTTTTACCTTTATTTCTGAACATTGTCTTCATCACGAGAATGAGTTGAGTTATTTGACAATGTTGAACCGTCATTCATAACTTTGTTTGATCTCTTTGAACCTAGAATTGGGATCTCCAGTCTGCTAGGTAGAGTTACCGCCATGATGACTTGTCCTAGGCCTTAACCCCATTCCCTTTGATGATCTTTCAAGTGCCTCTCTAGATAGGCCTTTTGTAAGTGGATCCGACACGTTATCTCTTGACTTTACATAGTCAATTGTGATAACACCACTAGAGAGTAGTATTCTAACGGTATTATGTCTCCGTCGTATATGACGAGATTTTTCGTTATACATAACGCTCCCTTGCCTACCTATTGCCGCTTGACTATCATAATGTATACAAATAGGTGCCAAAGGTTTGGGCCAAAATGGAATATCTTCCAATAAATTCCAGAGTCATTCAGCTTCTTCACCGGCCTTATCTAAAGCTATGAATTCAGATTTCATTGTAAAAGGTGCGATGCACGTTTGTTTGGATGATTTTCAAGACACTGCTCCACCCCCAATTGTGAAAACATATCCACTTGTGGATTTAACTTCAGATGATCCGGAGGTCCAATTTGCATCACTATATCCCTCGATCACGGAGGGATATTTGTTATAATGCAAAACATAGTTTTGGGTATGTTTCAGATACCCCAAAACTCGTTTCATTGCCATCCAATGTATGTGATTGGGATTACTTGTAAATCGACCCAGTTTGCTAATAGCACATACTATATATGGTCGCGTACAATTCATGATATACATCAAACTTCCCAATACTCTAGCATAGTCCAGTTGTGAGTCACTTTCACCTTCATTCTTTTGAAGTGCATAACTCACGTCAATTGGAGTCTTGG
>ML303943.1:15728-37684 GCA_005239505.1 Nicotiana paniculata
TTCACTTAGTCCTTATACCTGATTTCTTGATAATTAGTAAAAGAAAGTATTTAAAAAAAATCAAGTGTTTTAGTAGTTTAAACATAAAAATTATATTTGAGATTTATGGAAATCGACATTCACTTTAGATATTTTAAAATACACTTTAACAAGGAAGAAGGACTGATCGCAAATACTAAATGCCTTTATTTTTAAGTCACACAACCCAAATACAAATAAGAATTCATATATATGGACATATAGTTAAGAAAGCTGACAAAATGACATATATAGATGCCGATTACCCTATTTAACCGAACGGGTGGAATATCAACCTAATAGCATCATGAAAATAATTCAGCTACGATCTCAATGCCTTTCTCAGAAGGTCTTCCTAGCAATAGAATAGTAAAATACCACATTTGGTGTCTTAGGAATTTTCCAGAATTCATGCTAAAAGGAAGGACGGAGCTTAGCCTTAACATACCTTTCCAACAAACATCCGAATGCCTGGTAGTTCCTTCACGAACATTGTTCCTTACATCCTAAGCTTCGCAAACACTATATATATGCAGCTTATACACACCTATAAATAGTTTAAATCGGCCGATTTTCCATATGACCCTAACTTGACGAAACGTTCGTAGAACTTTGTAAAAATGATCAGAAAAGAGTCGGAAGATGATTACCTTGGCAAGCCAAGTATAAAGCTTGAAGAACCAGCAAGAACAACAAATTCCTATCTTCCAAAAATAGCTCCAAACACAGCTAATAGAAGGGGAAAGCTATTGCAAAGCGTAGAGATTGTGTTTCTAGGCACGAGGACAGACTTTAACGATAGAAATCGTCAAAAACGCACCTTAATCACTCAAGAACACCATGGAACCGTCTCTTCAGCTTTCTCACTGTTTTGGGACGAAGATGAAATGTTTTGGGGTCTTAAAAGTCGGATTTTCCGACTTATACTACTTGTTTGACCCGACCTGGTTCGCGGCCTGATTTCAGCCCGGACAGTCCGTGGTAAAAATGTCATACCTTCTTACTCCGATGTCGGTTTGGTGTGAGGTATCTTTTGATTGCTACCTAGACTTTTAGAACTTCGATTTGGTAGGTTGTGGGTCCCATAACTCTTTATATATTTGGAGAAATGATCTGATACATTTGATCGAAAGTTTAGAAAATTTATTAGAAAAATTTACGATAACTTTTACCGACTTTTATTTCGCAACTTGCTTGACTCCAAAAATTAACATGTGACCAGTGTGATATTATAATACCTCCTAACACATTATTCTTAGAATATTAGACACTCTTAATCTTTTCCCACATGTGTAAGTTAACTTAAACCTTCCGAACACGCGGGGTGCTACGCGAGTCATTTCTTTAACCACGAACCTTTGTTTAAGGGATTCCTTTGACCTAAAGCTTTAGTTTTGTTCCTTGATATTACCACATATTTTCAGTCTTATTCTCTCAATGTGCTATACCCAATCATATATACTTTATATAACCATGCCACGTTACGTATATTACGTAAGAGAAGAGAGAAAAAAACACATGGGGTCTCACAACATCCATAGTGGATCACAAGTTACCTACAAATCCAATGTGTCTGCCAGTGAAACAGAAATTCAAAAAATTCAAGCCAGACATGAGCCTGGAAATCAAGGAAGGAGTTACTAAGAAGATCAAAGCCAACGTCCTCAGGGTAGTTAAGTATCCAACTTGCCTAGCCAACATTGTGCCAGTTCCGAAGAAGGACGAGAAAGTTAGAGTCTGTGTTGACTATCGAGATCTAAATAGAGCAAGTCCCAAGGATGATTTCCCCCTACCAAACATACACATTCTGATCGACAATTGTGCCGAGTATGAACTCCAGTCTTTCATGGATTTCTTTGCCGGTTACCATCAGATCTGGATGGATGAGGAGGACGCTGAGAAAATGACCTTTATTACACCATAGGGTGTGTATTTCTACAAGATGATGACATTCGTCCTAAAGAATGCTGGAGCCAACTACATGAGGGCCATGACTACTATTTTTCGTGACATGATACACAAATAAATCGAGGTATATGTGTATGATGTCATAATTAAATCCAAGAAGGCCACAAACCACATAGCAGACTTGAGGAAATTCTTCGACAGACTGTGGAAGTACGACCTTAAGCTAAACCTTGCAAATTGTGCATTCGGGGTTCCTGCCGGAAAGCTATATGGATTCATCATCAGCCGCCAGGGAATAGAATTGGATCCATCAAAGGTCAAATCCATCCAATAATTACCACCGCCAAATAGAAAAAAGGATATGATGTTTCCTGGGACGACTTAACTACATCAGCCGTTTCATAGCACAATCCACAGTAATATGTGAGCCAATTTTCGAAGTTGTTCAAAAAAGAAGCTGAAAATAGTTGGACCGAGGATTGTCAAAAGGCTTTTTACAAAATTAAGGGTTACTTATCAGCAACACCAGTTTTTGTCGCTCCAGAGCCAGGTAGACCACTGCTACTTTACCTTTCCGTGCTAGATGGAGCTTTCGACTGCGTTCTGGGGCATCACGATGAGACAGGATGAAAATAACAGGCCCTCTACTACCCGAGTAAGAAGTTTAGACCTTATGATGCACGATATTCTCTGCTGGAACGAACCTGCTGTGCCTTGACCTGGATAGTTCAGAAGCTGGGGCATTACTTCTGTGCCTACACAACATATCTCATATCGAGAATGGATCCCTTGAAGTATATCTTTCAGAAGCCTATGCATTCTGCAAAACTGGCTAAGTGGAAAATCTTGTTGAGTGAATTCGACATTGTCTATGTAACTCAGATAGCCGTCAAGGGACAGACACTGACAAACCACCTTGCTGAAAACCCTGTGGGAGGAGAATACGAACCCCTGAAAATGTATTTTCTCGATGAAGAGGTATCATTCATAGGGGAAGACATTGCTGAAGCCTATGATGGTTGGAGAATGTTCTTTGACGGAGCGGCAAACTTCAAAGGAGTCGGCATTGGAGCCGTCTTGGTATCGGAAACTGGTCAGCATTATCCGGTATCTGTGAAACTCAGGTTCCCTTGCACCAACAACATGACAGAATAAAAATCTTGCATATTAGGACTCAACATGGCTGTTGACATGAGCATTCAGGAATTGCTGATAATTGACAATATCACCAGGTACAAGGAGAATGGGCTACCAAGAATTCCAAGATATTTCCATATCTGCACCATATGCAGGAATTGAAGAAAAGATTCACAAAGGTACAGTTTCGGCATTTCCCAGAATTCAGAATGAGTTTGCCGATGCATTGGCCACTTTGTCATCAATGATACAACATCCAGACAAGAACTTCATTGATCCTATCCCAGTAAGGATCCATAATCAGCCGGCATATTGTGCTCATGTCGAAGAGGAAACGAATGGAAGGCCTTGGTTCCACGACATCAAAGAGTATCTGGCAAAAGGAGAATATCCGGAGCATGCAAATCATACTCACAAATGCACGCTTCGAAGATTATCCAATCATTTCTTCCACAGTGGAGGAACCCTATATAGAAGAACTCCTGATTTGGGACTGTTCAGGTGTGTCAATGCAAAAGAAGCTTCTAAATTGTTCGAGGAGATACATGCTGGGACATGCGGCCTGCATATGAATGGCTTTGTCCTGGCCAAGAAGATACTTAGGGCCGACTATTTCTGGATGACCATGGAGACAAATTGCATCCGGTATGTTCAAAAGTGCTACCAATGTCAATTACATGCAACTATGATAAAAGTGCCACCAATCGAGTTTATTGCAACAAGCTCACCTTGGCCTATTGTCGCCTAGGAAATGGATGTTATCGGTTCAATCGAGCCCACCGCCTCAAATAGGCATCAATTTATTTAGTGACTATCGACTACTTCATTAAATGGGTTTAAGAGGGGATACGTAGGCAACCCTGTGGGTTCGGTCACAATTTAATACAATTTCCATTTCCCCCATAATCAGAAACTGGGGAAGAATTTTGAGGAGGACCCCCAAATTTCTGAAGCAAGTTTAGCCAATCGCAGCATATAAAGCAGTCAGAAGCGTTATTCAATTAACTGGGGCATAATTTTGAGGAGGACCCTCAAAATTCTATGGCCGAAGAAGTCGCAATGTCTTTGATTGTGTCGCAGTCACTGGTTCATATAACCAATTTCTAAAACTCTATTTTAATATATCTTCAAAAATTATGCATGCATGCTTTTGAAAATAAACTCTGCTTTAGCAAACGCTACCCCAATAATTTGAACAGGATCTTCAGGCAGAATAGAGAAAATCAAGCAAGCAGATGAAAGCACAAACCAACCTTCCTCCTGCAAAACTCATGATTTTTCTTTGAATGTAGGAACAATGAATATGCACACCTTGGAATCACAATCTCCATAACAACAAGGATAGCAAAGTCATTCCCAACTAAGAAATATTCTGCTATCACCTATTATTTATTCATTGCATGAGACTAAGTTCCGTCTCAATTCTGCATGAGGCTAAGCATTGCCTCCGTACTCGCATAAGGCTAAGCTCTGCCTTCTATTTGCATGAGACTAAGCATTGTCTCAAACCCTGCATGAGGTTAAGAATTACCTTCACCTTGCATAAGGCTAAGCACTGCCTTCTCCCTGCATGGGACTAAGCCCTGTCCCGAAATTTGCATGAGGCTAAGCCCTGCTCCCTATTTGCATAAGGCTAAACATTGCCTCCATCTTGAATAAGGCTAAACTCTGCCTTCTATTTGCATGAGACTAAGCTCTGTCTCAATCTTGCATGAGGCTAAGCCCTGCCTCCACATCTGTATAAGGCTAAGCACTGCCTTCTCTTTGCATGGGACTAAGCCCTGTCCGGAATCTGGCACGAGCTAAGCACTGCCTTCTCTATTTGAATAAGGCTAAGCATTGCCTCTGCATGGGATTAATCCCTGTCCCGAATCTTGAATGAGGCTAAGACTTGCCTCTCAATCTTGCATAAGGCTAAGCTCTACCTTCCATCTGCACGAGACTAATCTCTGTGTCTCAATTTTGCATGAGGCTAAGCCTTTCATCTCTATTTGCGTAAGGCTCAACACTACCTTTACTTTGCATGTGACTAAGCACTATCTCGAACCTCGCACGAGACTAAGAACTATCTCTCTGGCATTATCTATCCTCTTCTCTCGGGATAAGCTCTTCCCTTAACTTCATACAAGACTAAGCCATGTCTTTTCGCTTCTAACATCATGTCTTTGCACCTCATGGGTTGAAATATCGCCGACTTGTCCGAAGGAGTCATAGTCTGAAGGCACCATCCTCATAGCCGGAAGACACCATTTCATGGCCTGAGAACTCTCAAACATGCATATCATTATTCAAAGGCATCATGGTTCAGAGGCACCATTTTCATGGCCCGAGAACATCATCTCATGGCCTGCAAATCCCTTACCGCATAATTCATGGCCCGGGACATCATGGTCTAAGGACGTCATCCTCAATCGTCCAAAGACAATTCTCATGGTCTGAAGGGAATTTGCATCATGTTTAAATTAACACAAAATTGTACGTACATGCTGCAGTGCATCTTCTAATTTACAGGTAACCCAATGAGTAACTATTATCCCAACAGGAGCATTCCTGCTCCAGTTCCTTCATACTATTTCAAGCCTGACCGCTCACCGTAACCATTCCAGCTATTCCAAAACTTTGTGTCCGTTCTTGTGATAGCTTCATCGGTATATTCCGTCGATGAACCCAGAACTACACACGACATGATTCCTGTAAAACCAGGGATATGTAGGCAGCTCGGAAACCAGAGTTCAACCTAGTCTCTCAAATGACCCTACTCGCTCAAAATTGGCCATCATATCTTTACCCGACAATTCTTTCATCCTCCCAGGTAAAGAGGGGCAGCCGTTGATACCCAGTTTTACCCTATATTATTTTTTGTAACGGCCCGACTGGTCGTTCTGTGAGATTTACCCCGTTTCCCCTATTTCTGCATTTGTTATATATCGCTATCCTGTTTTTGATATGTTAGATCACTAGGTTTGGGTCCGGAGTGGTTATGATGAGAGTTTATGCATTTAGCCTTTTAAAGTAGCCTACTAGTTGAGAAAGTCAAGCGAGAGTTGAATTATTGGTAAACAACCTCGGAACGCGGATTTTATGGCTCGAATAGCTTCGTTAGGTGATTTGGGACATAGGAGTGTGTTCAGAATATTTTTGTGATGTCTGACGTGGAACTAGGCTAGCCGACTACCGCATGTCTACAATTTTCTTTGAAAATCTCATTTAAGTTTCAAGCATTTTATAACAATATACAGAAATTTACTTAATATAATAGGCCAATTTTATACAGTACTGCCATCCCCAAAACCCGGAGCCAACATGTCATGAGAATCTAGTGAAATAAGCCAAAATAAAATATTATGATACAAAACTCCGAATCAAAGCTAAATACCACAGGAAGAGAAAATAGAGATGTTGCGAACGCTGAACAGCTACCTCTATATCCCCACGATCCAGCTCCGCTGCGATATATATAAAAGCTAATGCTCGATTTCTGCTCCTGAATCTGCACACAGAGGTGCAGAGAGTAATGTTAGTACGCCAACTCAGTAGTAATGGAAATAAATCAAGTCTAAGTAGCAAGGAATCACATATAAATCAATGCCATCAAGTCACAATATACACAACCTTACTTTCCAATAGTATAACATAGTTATACAAACCACCATGTCTTAAAAATAAACTTCCTAAAATTCCTTTCACAATCAGCCCCTCGGGCATGCCTCACAATCACTCAGCACCTCACAGTAAGTCATACCTCCCAATAACTCATCACTCGCACTCGGTGCGCTCACTGGGGGTGTGTACAGACTCCGGAGGGGCTCCTTCAGCCAAAGCGCTAATATCACTCAGCACCTCACCATCACTGTTGGCCCTCGGCCACACTCGGTGGAACCAATCGAAAAGCCCCTCGGGCGAAGTAGTAAAACAGGGTACTTGACCCGGAAATATCATTTTAATGCTCATGTAGTGTAAATTAGGCTGAGTTTCCATTGAAACAATATGCACAATGATTCTGAGTAAAATCATCAACAGGTAGTGAGGAAAACAGCAGTAAAACGCCCTCAAAGGGGTATAAACAGATCGGCACGAGGCCCCAAACACGACTTATAGCCCAAATATTTCACAAATTTTTAGAACATACTTTGACATAAGGTTTTGAGTAAATATGCAACTCATTAGTCGCTGCAGAGAGGACCTAGTCCAATCCAAAAATCAGTATGCGCCACATATTCGTCATCCGACATGTGCGCCATTCCAAATTAAGTGAGAAAATAATGCAGTCCGGGGTTCCATACCCTCAAGACAAGATTTAAGACCATCACTTACCTCCACCGGGCCACAACACTAGTCCTCTATGCCTTTGCCCCTCAAATTGGCTCCTGATTGCTCCGAATCTAGCCAAAACCAGTTAACATTATCAATATATACTCAAGGAACACAATCCAATCGAAAATTATCAATTTAATAAAAAAACTCGAAATTCGACCAAACCCGAGCCCCGAGCCCACATCTCGGAATTCGATAATTTTTACATCATTAGAACCCTCGTCCTCCCACGATTCTATACATAGAAAGAACACTAAAATCGGACCACAATTTCCCACTCAAATCCTTAAAAGGAAAATAAATTTCTCATGGACCCTTCTTCCCCAACTTGGCTAAATTTCCAGAATTTTTTGTGGTTTAATCACTTAAGAATTAACATAGAAACGTGTTATGAAGTTGAAATTTTTACCTCCAAATTATTTCCCTTGATTTCCCTTCAATTCCCTCTCAAAAGCTCTCAATTTCGCATGCAACAATGGAAGATATGAAAACCAATTTCGCACTTTAGGCCTTTTAAACATTCTGCCCAGCTAAAATAATTCCTTCACTACGATCGCAAACTTTGGCACGCGATCGCGAAGAAAAAACTTGCTGCCCCATCAAATTACCTTACGCGATCGTAGACATCCTCACGCGATCGCGATTCATCAGGACCTAAACCAACGCGATCGTAAACCATTCCAAGCGATCGCGAAGAACAAAGCTCAACTCACCCACGTACCCCTTTAACTCTACGCGGTCGCAAACAAGACCACGCGATCGCACTGACCAAACACTCATACTCATGCGATCTCAAACCATTCCACGCGATCGCGATTAACAAAACTCTTGCCTCACCAATTAACCCTACGTGATCGCAAACATCCTCACGCGATCGCGTAGAAGGAAACCAAAACCTTACACCACCAGCAATCTGCCCAGATTTCAAGCCAAAAGCTGGTCCGTTAACCATACGAAACACACCCGAGGCCCTCGAGACCTTAACCAAATATACCAACATATCCCATAACATCATTCAAACTTAGTCGAGCCTTCGAAACACCAAAAACAACACGAAAATACCAAATTTACATCAAATTCAAGCCTAAGAACTTTGAAACTTCTAAATATTGCCAACTACGCCGAAACCAACCAAAACACCCTCGATTGACCTGAAATTTTGCAGACATAACCAAGATGACATTACGAACCTGCTCAGACTTTTGAAATTCCATTCCGACCCGATAGCCTATTATCCACTGCTGACCGAAAATCCCCAAAAAATAACTTTCACCAATTCAAGCCTAATTCCACACCGACATCATAAATATATTCTGAACACATTCCTAAGTCCCAAATTACCAAACGAAGCTATCCAACCCATAAAATCTGCGTTCCGAGGTCGTTTACCAATAAGTCAACTCTCAGTTGACTTTCTCAATTATTAGGCTACGTTAAAAGGCTAAATGCCTAAACTCTCATCATAACCACTCCGGACCCAAACCTACTGATCCAACACATCAAAAACAGGATAGCGATATATAACAAATGCAGAAACAGGGGAAACGGGGTAAATCTCACGGAACGACCGGTCAGGTCGTTACATCCTCCCCCTCTTAAACAAACGTTCGTCCTCGAACGGGTCTAGAAACATACCTGGGGTCTCAAATAAGTGAGGATATCTGTACCGCATCTCCTGCTCGGTCTCCAGGTGGCATCCTCAACCGACTGCCCTCTCCAATGAACCTTCACTGAAACTATCTTTAGACCTCAGCTTCCTGACCTGTCGACTCAAAATAGCCACTGGCTCTACCTCATACAACATATCACCCTCGAACTGAACCGTGATGAAGTCCAAAACATGGGAAGGGTCACCAACATAATTCCGGAGCATGGAAACATGGAATACTGGATGAATGCTCGATAAACTGGGAGGCATAGCAAGCCTATAATCCACCTCCCCAACTCTCTGAAGTACCACAAATGGCCAAATGAACCTGGGACTCAGCTTCCCTCTCTTCCCGAATCTCATAACACCCTTCATGGGTGACACCTTCAGCAACACCTTATCCCCAACCATGAAAGACACATCTCGGACCTTTCGGTCCACATAACTCTTCTGCCTAGTTTGCACCTGCGAAGCCGCTCCTGAATCAACTTTGCCTTACCCAAAGTATCCTGAACCAAGTCTGTGCCCAATAGCCTGGCCCGCCCGGCTCAAACCAACCAACCAGAGACCTACACCTCCTACCATAGTAAGTCTCATACGGAGCCATCTGAATGCTCGACTGATAGCTGTTATTATATGCAAAATCCGCTAGTGGCAGAAACTGATCCCATGAACCACCAAAGTCAATCACACAAGCACGCAACATGTCCTCCAAAATCTGAATGGTACGCTCCGACTGCCCGTCGATCTGAGGATGAAAAGTTGTGCTCAACTCAACCTGAGTACCCAACTCTCTCTGCACGGCTCTCCAAAACTGAGATGTGAACTGAGTGCCTCTGTCAGAAATGATACAAACTGGAACCCCATGCAAATGGACAATCTCCCTGATATAAATCTCAGCTAACCTCTCTGATGAATACGTAGTACCAACATGAATGAAGTGCGCGGACTTGGTCTGGTCAGCCGATCCACAATAACCCATATAGCATCAAATCTCCTCGAAGCCCGTGGGAGTCCAACTACGAAGTCCATGGTGATCCGCTCCCACTTCCACTCTGGAATATCAAACCTCTGAAGCAATCCACCAGGTCTCTGGTGCTCATACTTGACCTACTGACAGTTGAGACACCGAGCCACAAGCTGCACAACATCCTTCTTCATTCTCCTCTACCAATAATGCTGTCTCAAATCCTGATACATCTTCGTGGAACCCGGATGGATGGAATACTGCGAACTATGAGCCTCGTCTAGAATCAAATATCGAAGGCCATCTACATTGGGCACACAAATCCGGCCCTGCATCCTCATGAACCCATCATCACCAATAACTACATCTTTGGCATCACCCCGACGGACCCGGTCCTGAAGAACAAGCAAATGTGGATCATGATACTGGCGTGCTGTAATCTGATCGTAAAAAGAAGACCCGGAGGCTACACAAGCCAACACCCATGGGGGATCTGATAGATCCAATCTCACCAAATGACATGCTAAGGCCTGAACATCAAGATCTGATGGCTGCTGTACTACTGGAAGGTAAGATAAACTCCCCAAACTCTCTGCTCTGCGACTCGAGGCATCGGCCACTACATTGGCCTTCCCCGGGTGATATAAAATAGTGAGGTCATAATCTTTGAGGAGCTCTAACCATCTACTCTGACGCAAATTCAAGTCCTTCTACCTCAACAGATACTGCATACTGTGATGATCAGTGAAAATCTCACACAGCACTCCATACAAATAGTGCCGCCAAATCTTAAAAGCATGGACAATGGTAGCTAACTCAAGATCGTGCACTGGATAATTCTTCTCGTGTACCTTCAACTGTCTGGACGCGTAGGCAATCACCCTAACGTCCTGCATCAATACCGCTCCCAAGACAACTTTAGAAGCATCACAATAAATTGTATAAGAACCCGAACCAGCAGACAAAACTAGTACTGGAGCTGTAGTCAATGCTGACTTGAGTTTTTGAAAGCTCTCCTCACACTCATCAGACCATATGAATAGAGCACCCTTCTGGGTCAATCTGGTTAACGACGAAGCTATCAAAGAGAATCCCTCCACAAAGCGACGGTAATATCCCGCCAAACCAAAGAAACTCCTAATCTCTGTAGCTGAGGACGGTCTGGGCCAACTCTGCATCGCCTCTATCTTCTTTGGATCAACCTGAATCCCCTTACTAGACACCACGTGGCCTAAGAAATCTACTGATGCCAGCCAAAACTCACACTTGGAGAATTTCGCATAAAGCTTCTCCTCCCTCAATCTCTGTAAACAACTCTTAAATGGTGAGCATGCTCTTCCTGGCTACGAGAATAAACCAGGATGTCATCAATGAACACAGTGACGAAGGAATCAAGATAAGGCTGAAACACGCTGTTCATCAATTGCATGAACGTAGCTGGGGCATTGGTCAGCCCATACGACATAACCAAGAACTCATAATGACCATACCTGGTTCTGAAAGCAGTATTCGGCATATAAGAATCCCGAATCCTCATCTGATGATACCTAGATCTCAAATCAATCTTGGAAAACACTCTGGCTCCCTGAAGCTGGTCAAACAAATCATTAATGCGGGGCAAGGGATACCGGTTCTTCACCGTAACCCTATTCAACTGCCGATAGTCAATACACATACGCATGAACCCATCCTTCTTCTTTACGAACAACATCGGTGCACCCCAAGGTGACACACTGGGCCGAATGAACCCATTATCCAGGAGCTCCTGAAGCTGCTCCTTCAATTCCTTTAGCTCCGCTGGTTCCATACGATATGGAGGAATAGAAATAGGCTGAGTGCTTGGCATCAGATCAATACCAAAATCAATATATCCCTGTCAGGTGGCATGATTGACAGGTCTGCAGGAAACACATCCGAAAAATCACGGACCACAGGAACTGAATCAATAGCGGGAGTCTCACCACCGACATCCCTCACAAAGGACAAATAAGATAAACACCCCTTTTCAACCATGCGCCGAGACTTCAGGTAAGAAATCACCATGCTAGGCATATACTCGGAAGAACCTCTCCACTCAACCCTCGGACACCCTAGCATAGCTAAGATCACGGTCTTAGCGTGAAAATCAAGAGCAACATGGCATGGAGACAACCAATCCATGCTCAAAATCACGTCAAAATCGACCATGTTGAGTAATAGTAGGTCCACTCGGGTCTCCAGACCCCCAATAGATATAATGCACGAGTCGACACATGAACAGAGGTGACTAGAGACTCATGGGGCACATTCAAAAAATTGGCAAAATATGAAGAAACATAGGAATATATGGAACCAGGGTCAAATAAAGCCAAGGCATCACGACAACAGACTGAAACAATACATGCAATCACGAAATCTGAGGCCATAGAATCCGGCCTGGCAGGGAATGCATACATACGAGCCTGACCTCCCCCTGCTCGACCTCCCCCTCTACGGCGGCCTCTGGCTGACTGACCACCACCCCTGGCTGCCTGGGTGGGTGGTGAAGTGACTAGAGCTGAAGTCGAGGGTTGGCCCCTCTGCTGAGAAGATCCACCGAAACGGCGGGGACACTGCCTCCACCCGTGCCCGAACTCTCCACACTCAGACAACTACTTGGAGTTGGAGGCGGGGACTGATAGAAACCCCTAGCACCCGTACGACCACTGGAAGACTCCTGCATGGAAGAACCCTGAACTGGAGGTGCTCGAACTGCACTCTGAGCTGGGAGGGAACCAAATGAAGTACGGCCTGACTGAGAACTACGGG
The DNA here is from genome assembly GCA_005239505.1 of Nicotiana paniculata. Taxonomy (NCBI): domain Eukaryota; kingdom Viridiplantae; phylum Streptophyta; class Magnoliopsida; order Solanales; family Solanaceae; genus Nicotiana; species Nicotiana paniculata. The sequence continues at coordinate 28,508 of ML303943.1, forward strand.
GACTCAGCCCCAAAGATGCACCACTATGTGTTGGGCGGCCTGACTGAGGAGGCCTGAATGAACGGCCCCTACCCTGCTGAAACTATCCCCTGAAGGGAGCACCACTAGAACTGCCCGAACCACGAGGCCTCTTGGCCTCCCTCTCCTTCCACTCCTCGCGGCGAACAGACTCAATATCTCGAGCTATGTCAACAACCTGCTCGAATGAAGCACCCGATACTCTCTCCCGAGTCATAAACAATCGAAGCTAATAAGAAAGACCAACTACGAACCTCCTCACCCTCTCCCTATCAGTAGGGATAATCTCAGAAGCATGCCTAGACAACTTGGAAAATCTCATCTCATACTGAGTGAATGATAAATCTCCCTGATGCAGCTGCTCAAACTGCCTACGTTGCTCCTCTCTGTGGGACTGAGGAACATACTTCTCAGAAAAGATCGTGGAGAGCTGCTGCCAAATAAGAGGTGCTGAACCAACCGGTATAATAGTTGGTTGAGGTCCCGAGGGCCTCGGGTGTGTTTCAGATGGTTAAAGGACCAACTTTTGGCTTGAAATCTGGGTAGAATGCTGCTGGTGTAAGGTTCTGGTTTCCTTCTACGCGATCGAGTGAGGATGTTTGCGACCGCGTAAGGTTAATTGGTGAAGCAGGATTTTTGTTAATCGCGATCGCGTGGAATGGTTTGCGATCACGTGAGTATGAGTGTTTGGTCAGTGCGATCGCGTGGTCTTGTTTGTGATCGCGTAGAGTTAAAGGGGCACGTGGGTGAGTTGAGCTTTGTTCTTCGCGATCGCGTGGAATGGTTTGCGATCGCGTGGGTTTAGGTCCTGATGAATCGCGATCGCATGAGGATGTCTACGATCGTATAAGGTAATTTGATGAGGCAGAAAGTTTGTTCTTCGCAATCGCGTGCCAAAGTTTGCGATCGCAGTGAAGCAATTATTTTAGCTAGGCAGAATGTTTTAAAGGCCTAAAGTGCGAAATTGGTTTTCATATCTTCCATTGTTGCATGCGAAATTGGGAACTTTGGCGAGGGAATTGAAGGGAAATCATTTTGAGGTAAGAATTTCAACTTCATAACACGTTTCTATGTTAATTCTTAAGTGATTAAACCACAAAAAATTCTGGAAATTTAGCCAAGTTGGGGAAGAAGGGTCCATGAGAAATTTATCTTCCTTTTAAGGATTTGAGTGGACAATTGTGGTCCGATTTTAGTGTTCTTGGTATGTATAGAATCGTGGGAGGGCGAGGGTTTTAATGATGTAAAAATTATCGAATTCTGAGATGTGGGCTCGGGGCTCTGGTTTGGCCAAATTTCGAGATTTTTGATTAAATTGATAATTTTCGATTGGGTTGTGTTCCTTAAGTATATATTGATAATGTTAACTAGTTTTGGCTAGATTCGGAGCAATCGGGAGCCAATTTGAGGGGTAAAGGCATAGCGAACTAGTGTTGTGGCCCGGTGGAGATAAGTAATGGTCTTAAATCTTGTCCTGAGGGTATGAAACCCCGGACTGCATTATTTTCTCACTGAATTTTGAATGGCGCACATGTCGGATGACGAATATGTGGCGCGTATTGATTTTTGGATTGGACTAGGTCCTATCCGCGACGACTAATGAGTTGCATATTTAGTCAAAACCTTATGTTAAAGTATGTTCTAAAAATTTGTGAAATATTTGGGCTATAAGTCGTGTTTGGGGCCTCGTGACGATCTGTTTATACCCCTTTGAGGGCGTTTTACTGTTGTTTTCCTCACTACATGTTGATGATTTTACTCAGCATCATTGTGCATATTGTTTTAATGGAACCTCAGCCTGATTTACACTACATGAGCATTAAAATGATGTTTCCGGGTCGAGTACCCTGTTTTACTACTTCGCCCGAGGGGCTTTTCGAGTTGTTCCACCGAGTGTGGAAGAGGGCCAAGAGTGATGGTGAGGTGCTGAGTAATATTAGCACTTGGGCTGAAGGAGCCCCTCCGGAGTCTGTACACACCCCCAGTGAGCGCACAAAGTGCGAGTGATGAGTGATGAGTGATTGGGAGGCATGAGTGACTGTGAGGTGCTGAGGGATTGTGAGGCATGCCCGAGGGGCTGATTATGAAACATGTTTTTGCCCGAGGGGCAACTTATGATTTTACTACATTCATTTGCATACCAAACCTTTGTTTTAAAGTTCTTACAAATGTGCATTCTTTAAAGGACTTTTATGAAGTTGATTTTTAAGACATGATGGTTTGTATATCTATTTTATACTATTGTAAAGTAAGGCTATGTATATTGTGACTTGATGGCATTGATTTTTATGTGGTTCCTTGCTACTTAGACTTGATTTATTTCAATTACTACAGAGTTGGCGTACTCACATTACTCCCTGCACCTCTGTGTGCAGATTCAGGAGCAAATATCGAGCATTAGCTTTTATATATATTGCAGCAGAGCCGGATCGTTGGGATATAGAGGTAGCTGTTCAGCGTTCGCAACATCTCTGTTTTCCATTCATGTTGTATTTAGCTTTGATTCGGAGTTTCGTATAATATTTTATTTTGGCTTATTTCACTAGATGCTCATGACATGTTGGTTCCGGGTTTTGGGGATGGCAGTACTGTAAAAAATTGGCCTATTATATTAAGTAAATTTCTGTATATTGTTATGAAATGCTTGAAATTTAAATGAGATTTTCAAAGGAAATTATGAACATGCAGAAGTCGGCTAGCCTAGTTCCACGATAGGCGCCATCACGGCCGGTTAGGATTTGGGGTCGTGGCATTTTAAAAATGCATATATAGCTTCAAAACAATGCATGAGCATCAATTAATATTTTTCATAATTTTTGCATTTTTCTAAGGATTTTTATTAATTTATCCAGTATTTTATTTATATAAATAATTACTAATTTCTGCACAAATGGTTTCATAATGACTCCTAAATTTTTATCATTTTATATTTATACCAAGCTTTAATTATTGCATGAATAGAGACATTTATATTTTCTGGTTACAATTGCAATAACTTTGCAATAATAGCCCACGTATGCATTATTACGTTATTTCACCAGAAAATGGCGTTTTGTATTTTTATAATATCAAGTAATTATTTTAAAATCATTTTTATGCATGAAAATTATTTTTTATAATTTGTTAATTATTTTTAGAAAATATTTTTTTAATTAATTGGGTATTTAATATATAGCATCTTTAATTTCGGACCTTAGCCCAAATGCCACCCCCATCCCAATTAAAATTAACCCATAACCCACCGAGTAACCCAATCTTTAAACCCGCCCAACCCCCAGATCGAATCCTGGTCGTTGATCTCAGAGATCAACGGTCCAGGATATTACCTTTTTTAATTCACCCATAACCCTCCCTAACCCTAATCATTTTCCAAACTCCCGCCGCCCCTATTTCCCCTCCCTCTCCTCTTCTCTCTCAAACACTCTCCCTAAAATCTAACCATCGTCACCAGAAAACCACCCGTTCATGGGGTTTCTATGTAATTTCCGGCCCCTACCGGTCTCTCACCTCTTCTGGTTGTTCGATTATGTCGATTTGTGGAAGAATCTCGAAGAGATTCAACCTAGATTTTGTTCAAAACCTTTTCATGAGCCTACCTATGGACATATCCATTTGTGAGTATTGTTTTCTCCGTTTATGGATTGAATCTATAATTTTAAGCTAGGTTTACTTTTATCTCTGTCTTTTTCGAAAACCCTAATGTCTTTCTATGTGGGTCTGTTCAGATCCTTGTAGATCTGAGACGATTTTAAGCATTATTGAGTATTTTTCTTCGAAAAACCTTCTGTTTTCCTTATTATTATTTGATTCCGGTGTTTTCTAAGAGCTAGGGTTTCGTATTAAGTTCTCTTCAAAGGTTTTTAAGCTTCTAAGTGTTTGAATCTGTTTATATTTACTAGTTCGACTAATTTTTGTGTATATGCTTTAAACCCTAGGTTTTTCTACCTATTTCATTGTTTACTTCAATATTTTTTCTGTTATTGTTTGTCTCTGTCAATCAATATCTATTGACTGATTTTATTTAGGGGTTCAAATTATATTTTCCTGTTAAAATTAGTGCTTCTCTGTGATTTTACTTATTTTCCTTATTTGTGACTTTAGTTAGTACTACTTGCCCTAATTAGACTATTAGTCTGATTTAAGGATTTAATTGACTCCTATGTGGTCAGCAATTGACTCCCTTACCTAATTTGAATCCCAATTTGAGTCGTTAAGGGATTCTCTCCAATTTAAGGAATCCTTTCCGGATTCTTTTGTGTGAATTGAATGAGTTAATTCCTCAATTAACTGATTGATTACCTTGTTTTATGAACTCTGATTTTATTCTTGCCTTATTTTTTACCTTGATAAGTTCTATATAAACTTCATTATGGTTATATTTCAAAACATGAAACATATTCAGAAAGAAACACACACACACACACACATAAACTCTTTCTCTTATTCAAACCTTTTTATTACTTTTGTTTGTTACACTGTCTAGCCGGCTGAAAGACAAGGCTAGACTTTTGGGTTCTACATACTTTTACCTTCCTGTTTGATATTTTTACTAGTATGTCTCTCCTCTTATTGTCATTCATTATGCTATGAAGTTTAAAGCTATGTGATTTCCTGTCTATTGCTCTACTTTTGTGTAGTTAAGCCCATGTCTTTCTAGTGTATTGATTTCAGTTAACATGACTACTCATGTTTTTCCTGTGTATTGATTTCAATTAACATGACCACTTATGTCTTTCCTTTTTTTTGATTTGATTAGCAATAACTACTTCTGTGCAGTTAAACTTCTGTCTTTCCTGTTTGTTGATCTTAATCAGCATGTCTATCTCTGTCATTAGGTCCTATTCAGTATGTTATGTAATTCATATGTCAACCTGCCTTTTCCTGCTATGTCTCTCTTCTAAGTAGCTTACCTCAACTCTCATGAAATTGCCTTTTTCAGCATGTCGATATGACTCTAGCATGTTCTTATCTGATTCAGAATACTTATCCACTTGTTTCTTGACTAGCATGCCTTCATGTTTGTCTTGTTTTATGTGTTCCTGACTTCTATATGCCAACTCCTGCAACCTTTCCCTGTATAGTTGTCTGATCATTATTCCGATGCCAGTATGCTATCTGCTCACCTAGTGATAAACTAAGTCAAACTAGGCAATGTGAAACTTTGCTTGAAGTAATCGTGATTCTGTTTTGTCCAATGTTTGATTGCTAAAAATATTTGAACTTAGAGTGCTGAAATGACTCTGTTTACTCCTATTTTTACTTCTGAACTATTTTCCTAAATATGCTCCTATTTTCATATACTATTTTCAACTCCTACTCTTAGAATATCTAACGTCCTGCCCCTCCAGTGTGAGCACTGCCTAGGAGTCCATGAGACTGCTCTAAACTTTGACACACTGGGGCTGGCTTTTCCACACTTATTCACAAATTTTTTTCTTTAAAAGGGTTTCTGGTGCAAGGATTACCCGGGTCCCTGAGGCCCTTGGGAACTTTGACGCACCAGAAGACCATTTGGTATACTATGAGATACTGGCACACTTCAGATATGGTTGAAGGCCTGGATTTCTGGGTTTACTGTTGGGCCTATCCAGGCTCCCTATAACATAGTAATTTCATTCTGTAATTCATTTATATCTGGTCTGTAATAATAATTCTCGTAAAAAACAGATATTTGGGTGATTACTAAACTGGGAGGGACTTTATATGTACATATTATTGTTGGATTCGGGGTAGAAATCATGCCTATAGGTTATTGTGGTGATTTATATGTATTAGAAATGATGCCCATAGGACTTGTCTCATTCTTTGAAACCTGTATTTTACATTTGCATTAGAAATCCTGCTTCTAGGCCATTTACCAATTCTGCATTAATAATCATGTTCTCAAACCATCATGTGTGCATTAGAAATCATGTTCCAAGGAATTCCCTTGTTCAATTTGCTTGAAAGCTGGCTAACAAATATATTCGCCTAGATATCATGCCTATAAGAAGAACATATCAAAATCAGTTTCATCACTTAACCGTCATGCCTATAAGGAATAAGTATAAAAATAGTTTGACACTTATATATCATGTTTGTAGATATAAATATGTAAAATCAAATTCTGTCTTTATATGTCCTGAAGTAATGCTTGTGATCATTTTTTATTGCATAGACATCATGCCTATAGGGTCTAAACATATAAAAATCTTCCTGTTATAAATCAATTTCTAGTTTATTATTATGGTCAGATTCACACTTAGATACTATGTCTATAGGATCCTGACCAGTTATCACCTATGTAGACTTGTAGGTTGACTAAAGTTCTGAAGTTTAAAACTGTGTTTGTTTGACTGCTTACAAACTGCCCATATCTAGTAAGTAATAAAATCAGTAGGCAAACTGATTAGATATTCACTGCCTCGTCTTAATAAAATGCTGCATATTCTGCTTTGTGCTCATCCAGATATCCTGCTATAAGGCTTTAAATAGTTGGGTAGAATTTTGAGGAGGATCCTCAAAATTCTATGGCGAGAAGGATTCCAATGCGTAATGGAGCAAAGAAAGCAAACAAAGGCACGAATTTTCATTGAATACAGGAACAAGAGATAGTCGCCAGTATGTGCGCACCTTAGGATAACTGTCTTCACAACAACAAAGCTATCGAACTCATCCACAGCTAAGAAATACTCTGCTATCACTTACTATTTATTCACTACATGAACTAAGCACTGTCTCCATCTTGCATGAGGCTAAGACCTGACTCCTTGACTGCATAAGGCATTGCCTTCCCATTGCATGAGACTAAGCATTGTCTCAAATATTTCATGAGGCTTAAGCCCTGCCTCCTTAACTGCATAAGGCTAATAATTGCCTTCGCATTGCATGAGACTAAGCACTATCTCCATCTTGAATGAGGCTAAGCCCTACCTCCTCCATTGCATAAGGCTAAGCATTGCCTTCCCTTGCATGAGACTAAGCACTGTCTCCATCTTGCACGAGGCTAAGCCCTGCCTCCTTAACTGCATAAGGCTAAGCGTTGCCTTCCTATTGCATGAGACTAAGCACTGTCTCCATATTGCATGAGGCTAAGCCCTGCCTCCTTAACTGCATAAGGCTAAGAATTTCCTTCCTATTGCATGAGACTAAGCACTGTCTCCATATTGCATGAAGCTAAGCCCTTCTTCCTCATTTGCATAAGGCTAAGCATTGCCTTCAAATTGCAGAAGACTAAGCATTGTCTCCATCTTGCATCAGGATAAGCTCTGCCTCCTCAATTGCATAAGGCTAAGCATTTCCTCCTACTGCATGATACTAAGCATTGTCTCCATCTTGCATGAGGCTAAGCCCTACCTCTTTAACTACATAAGGCTAAGGATTTCCTTCCCATTGCATGAGACCAATATTGTCTCAAATCTTGCATGAGGCTAAGCTCTGCCTCCTTAGCTGCATAAGGCTAAGCATTGCCTTCCCATTGCATGAGACTAAGCATTGTCTCCATATTGAATGAGGCTAAGCCCTGCCTCCTTAATTGCATAAGGCTAAGCCTACCTCCTCAATTGCATAAGGCTAAGCATTTCCTTCCCATTGAATGCGACTAAGCACTGTCTCCATCTTGCACGAGGCTAAGCCCTGCCTCCTCAATTGCATAAGGCTAAGCATTTCCTTCCCATTGAATGCGACTAAGCACTGTCTCCATCTTGCACGAGGCTAAGCCCTGCCTCCTCAATTGCATAAGGCTAAGCATTGCCTTCCCATTACATGAGACTAAGCATTGTTCAAATCTTGCATGAGGCTAAGCCCTTCCTCCTTAATTGCATAAGGATAAGCTCTGCCTTCCCATTGCACGAGACTAAGCATTGTCTCAAATCTTGCATAAGGCTAAGCCGTGCCTCCTTAACAGAATAAGGCTTAGCATTGCCTTCCCATTGCATGAAACTAAGCATTGTCTCCATCTTGCATGAGGTTAAGCCCTGCCTCCTCAATTGCATAAGGCTAAGCATTTACTTCATATTATATAAGACTAAGAATTGTCTCTCCTTGCATAACCACAAATGTTTCTCAGCTCAAAACCTTGCATTATTCTCTTCTCTCAGGTACTAAGCTGTGCTCCCAACTCTACACAGGACTAAGGTCTGTCTTGTTTTATCTCAAGCATCATGTCTCCGCATCTCATGGGTTGATATATGGCCAATTTGTCCAAAGGCATGATAGTCCGAAGGCATCATCCTCATAGTCAGAAAACACCATGCCACGGCCTGAGGATCTCTTAATCTTGCACATCATTATTCAAAGATACCATGGTTCATAGGCACCATCTTCATAGGCCGAGAACATTATTTCATGGCCTGCAAATCCATTACCGCACAATTCATGGCCCGTGACATCATGGTCTAAGGACGTCATCCACACCGTTCAAAGACGATCTCCATGGTTCAAAGGGAATTTTCACCATATTTTAATTTATGCGATAGTCTATATGCGTGCATCGTATCTTGAGTTTTACAGGTAATCCGGGAGGTAACCGTTCTCATAACAGGAGAAATCTTCGCTCTAGTTTCCATTCAACGTTCATATTGTTCAATTATTTCAAATGCAATCGATCACCGTCCGTTACCCATTCTCATGTGATACCCCCTCAAATATCCGTAAGCATTATCAATATGTCCTATCCAGAATATTCAGTTCGTTCTTACAACTATTCTATTGATTTATTCCACCGTCGGATCTAGAACTACACATGGCATGACTCCAGTAAAACAAGGGATATATAGGCATATTAGATACCAGAGTACGACCTATGTTTTTAAATCACACCATTCGGTCAAAATCGATCATCATTTCTTTACCCGCCAACTCTTTCATCCTTCTCGGGTGAAGATGGACAGCTGTTGATACCCAACTTTACCGTCATATTTTTTTAAACACATTTATATACTTTCAAAATAGTGCACATGCATCATTATTTGATTTACAAGTATTTTTCATAATTTTCTATAATTTTTGAAGGCTTTTAAGTCAATTATTTCTGCATTTTTAATATATAAATACCCATTATTTACCTTTCAAATTATTTTTACGGTTATTTTATCATCTAAACTAATCATTTACATCCATATTAGGTTTAAATATTTTTAGTACATTTTTTATAATTACAATTGCATTTTAAAGGCTAAA